>CAKAKR010035477.1:0-33719 GCA_916700685.1 Adelosebastes latens
TTTATACAATTATTTCTGTGATCTATTGCATTTTGTACAGAATACCAATAAAAAGACTTTGAACCAAAAAAAAAAGTAAGCTACTAATTATGCAGAATATAGTACCCTGTCGGTGTTGTATTATTATAATATAGCTATTTCTAACTTCTTTATGTACTGGGTATTTAAATAATAAAATATATTAAAAAATAAAGCGCCAAAATTACTATTTTTATGCTAAGTTACTCTAAATCATAGGTATGACATAATTAGAAACCTACATATATTCAGTTGATAGTGTCTCATAAGCAGGATACTACTTCATTAATAACATAAATGTATCTTACAACTTTTATAACTATACTAGTGGATGGTACTAATTCTGACTGAGTCAAAAAATGTGATTAAGTTTCCCAAAATCAATTTGTATTTTAGAATAAACCTCTCTTAAAAACATTTATTTTTAACATCTACAGTTTCCGCAGAAACTGAAAATTGTCTCTAGACTCCACCCACCACTGGCTGCACAGGTAAAGGAGACAGCACCTACATAGGGCTTTACATTCCTCTCATTCACCCATTCACACAGACACCACAAAAACGTTAAGTATTGTTTAATGCAACAACTATTTACTTTTGGAAGGAAAAAAAAAACAAGACTCGCAGATTACATTATTAAAGTCCCATAGTACAGAATCCTATACACTGGCTCACTTATCAGATTTTGGATTTCATGATGTTTAAGACTTACATTCTCCATGTAACTGTCACCCTTATGTGTACATCCTGAAAATACAAAACATCCCCACACTTGAGGGAGAATTAGCTAGTTACTCTACATGAATAAAAACATTCCAGGTACAATAGAGGTAATATGGACAGCAAAAAGGGCCTTGTGACATGAGCTTATAGTGGACATAAAGCATAATTATGTACAGATCGGTACAGAGTATTACTCACAAGTGTGGGATGTCTTTCTAAAAGCAATTGAAAAATGGCATTCCAGAAACAACCTCCATTATTCATATGTTGCATAACCTTGCTTCAAAAACTCGGACCCTAAAATATTCACATAAAAATCTTCCTACACTTAACAGAATATGGTGCGAAACACTGACAATCATTTCACTGAATGATGCAGGATGAAGTTACAGTCTTTTCCCCTTATATTATCTTTTTTCTGCTGCCTCCTCTCCTTCAGTGTGGGTGTTCTGGTGGATCTTTAGGGTGCTCTCTCGTGCAAAGCACTTTCCACAGGTGGGGCAGTTGTATCCAGAGTGGTGCTCCTTGGCCATGTGTGCTTTGAGCTGCTCAGACCGAGCGTAGCTCTCATCGCACTCTGTGCATGCATGAGCATTGCGAGGGGTAGGCCCGTGCGCCTCCCTCTTGTGTGCCCGCAGGGCTGTCACAGAAGGGAATATGAGGTCACAATTTGTTTCGGAACAGGGGATCTTAAGCTCCGGCTGCAGCTCACTGGAGGGGCAACCCTCTGTTGTAGAGTCATTGTATTCTTCTTCCTCTTCTTGTTTGATCTTCTTCATCTCAGCCATCCCTCCTTGAGCTGCGTTCTTGGGTTTCCGGCCACGCTTTTTGCCTTGCGGCTTAACGTCACAGTTTATATCATTGGCAAATCTCTCCTGGTGCTGCAGAAGCTCTTCTTCTGTCTGGAAACAACGACTACATTTGCAGCATTGGTAGGTGTTGAGGTCATCAGCCACTAGGGGGGCCTCAGGGTGCACTGCGATGCGATGGTTGCGAAGGCGCGCAGCACTGGGGAAGAAGGCGCCACAGTCCTGGCAGGGACACCGTCGTTCTATGCACTCATTTCGTCTGTGTTTGTTCAGCTGCAAGACATTTAACATTCATCATAAACAATAAAAAAATATTTGATCAGTTCCCAAGCACAAAAAACAGGGTAACATTTAGCCTGCTGTGCCCTCACCTCGCTGAAGGTAAAGAAGTTTTTCTGGCAGTAAACACAAACGAAGGGCTTCTCCTCTGTGCTGTGGGTGGCTTGGTGCTGGGTGAGCTCCTCAGAATACTGGAAGCTTTTGTCACACTTATAGCAAATGAAGACTGTATTAGTCTGCAAAATGATGAGCAGAAAATTGGTTAAAAATATGAAATCCTAACTCAAGGCATTATTCACAATGTAACGACCATTCTCCCTATTTTCTCATAATTTATGGACCAAATGATAAATGGACAAAACAATCTGCAGATTAATCGATAATGAAATCAATTGGAGCAATAAAAAAAATCAACCCTATTACACATGAATTGCTAAATTTGTATCACTACTTGAATCCTGACCTGGCATTTTTAATTTTAGTCTGCTTTTCCTCCCTACCTGCTGCAGGAGCTGCTTGTACTGGTCCCGGTGACTCTTTCTCATGTGTCTCTCCTTGGCTTTGGAGTTACAGAAGGTGATGAAGCACTGAAAACACTGCAGACTCTCATGCTGATCTGCATCACAATGCAAGTGGTTTGATGATTAGTTTAGATAGATAGATAGATAGATAGATAGATAGATAGATAGTAACTTGATTGATCCCGAGGGAAATTCAAGTTTCCAGCATCACAGTTCCATAGTGCAAAACATGTTAGTAAAAAGGCAGTAAAAAAGTTAGTAGTGCAAAGTACAAAAAAATATACCAGATATAAAAATACAAGGAGATGAACAAAAACTGTAAAAAAGTGAATATAGTGCAGGGTAACAGCTGTGATACAGGACTATTAAAAAAAAGTGAATATAGTGCAGAAGAGACTGTTAAAAATATATATATATAATATTTTTTCAACGTAATAGCAAGAATAGTTTTTTCCCCTAGGCCATCAGACTTTTAAATAGATAATTCATACGACACCTTCTCACACAAAAATATATCTTATACTGTATATACTGTATATGTTCTTAATATGCCCTTGTACAAAGTATTTCCTTTTATAATTGTAATATAACTTATTATTTTAATGGAGCTTCCCAGCAAAAAGCATTTCACACGATTGTAACTGTATAACCGGTGTGACAATAAACATCTTGAATCTTGAATAGATATAACATATAGTGTGATTATTGTCAAATGAGACTAGAATTAACAGCATCACATGGTGCGAAACATATATAGATGGTAGCTTACAGGACTGCAGAGGGGCGACCACAGGCTCAGGCTTGACCTCCGTTGAGGTGGCTCTCTTCTCACCCCCAACAATGACTTGTTCTATCTTCACCACTTCCATGCTGATGGTTTCAGACACTACTCAGCCACATGGAGATAAGATAAGATATTCCTTTATTAGTCTCGCAGTGGGGAAATTTGCAGTGTACAGCAGCAAAGGGGATAGTGCAAAAAAACAAGATGCATCAGCTAACACAGTAAAAAAAAAAAAGAGCTAAACAAAGTGTAACAAAATATGAACCATTTAAATAGAAGGAAGTATAAAAATAGGAGCAGTTAAAGAGGGACACAAATACCCCACACCCCACCTCCATACCATTATTGACACACAGTACACCTGAACTGAATGGACTGTAATGCTGTGCAATATGCTGCCTTCCACTGTGTAATTGTCTGAAATATATTAATTATTTATTTTTCAAAATATTTTTTATAATAGTTCTTTTAACATGGTCATGGAGCATATATACTGTATATTTGTATTCTGGTGGGTATCGTTCCTATGCAGAGGGTAGTTTAGTTTATTTATTGACTACACTGAGGGCGTTTTATATTTTAATAATATATTTATTTATTGTGTTGAGTTGAATGTGCTACTTATTTTGTACTGTAATTTGCCTTTTCTACGTTTTTTTTTTCTTTTCTTAAAGCTGACTCGGTGTAAACTGCTCAGAATTCACATGTATTAATAGGTGCAAATGGCAAATAAAACTCTTGAATCTTGAAAAGTATATACAGTATTGACAATAAACAGACTATTAACAAAATTGCACAAGTGGAAAATGATATTGCACAGTGATCTGTAACACAGGAACACATTGTTGTTGTTGCAGACACACTGAACATGCATCATAACTGTGATGTTAGCAGGAGATGACTGCAGTAAAGCTAGTGGTATATTAACCCGCGGGATGTTTCATATAAATAATATAAAGATTGGAGATTGGGATGATTGAAAACGATTTTTCTAAAAAAGAATATACACAGTATGAGAGGCTGAATTTGTATTTTACTTCTGGCACACTAGTGATGAAATAAAGACATAATAAAACCTCTAACGCTAGGCCTGAGCTAACGTTGGTTGACAACGGTCGTCAAGCACACAGCTACAACTGAAAGCTTTACACGATTATAGTGTATATTTTAACAATATTTTCAATCGTGGTACCGTGTGCTTTACTTTCGTGTTGTACCTGTGTAGTTTTAAAATGTGCACGTATGTGATAAATCGTGATTAATTTTGAATGAAGCCTTTTGTAAACAGTTCAGAAGAAGGCATCCATTTCTTACCGCACGAAACGTCCGCCGAAATGAAGCCGCGGTGAATGTTCTGCCCAAGTCACGTGATATAGGATCACGGAGCTATCGCGAGATTATTGAACTGCGGGTTTTATATGGAATGTACCACTGCGTTGTTTTGTGGAGTGGCTCTTATCATTATAGTCCTTCAGGGCACATACCTTCTAATTTAAATTTTTAAAGGTGAAACCATGCTTTTAAATAATTTGGTAACTATATAGACTGAAACTATATTTTTATGAGGGCTACAAGTTCTTTTAACATGTTCATGAAGCATATATACTGTATATTTGTATTCTGGGGGTATTGTTCCTAAGCAGAGGGTAGTTTAGTTTATGTATTGACTACACTGAGGGCGTTTTATGTTTTAATAATTTATTTATTTATTCGGTTGAGTTGAACGTGCTACTTATTTCGTACTGTAATTACCTTGTGCCTTTTCTACTTTTTCTTTTCTTAAAGCTGACTCGGTGTAAACTGCTCAGAATTCCAATGTACTTAGGTGCAAATGGCAAATAAAACTCTTGAATCTTGAATCTTGAACTACGGACTGTTTCCTTGTAACAAAACAAAAGAAAGGTATGAAGACATAAACTATGTCAGCAATATACAGTAGCATCTTTATACTATTTTTTTGTATACATTTTTTGTATTTAGTTTTTCAATAACTGTTTACCCCTATCTGTGTTAAACTTTCTGCTAATGAATGTTTACTGCATGCTATTAATTATTAGTATTAATAATAATAATAATAATAAATGTAAATAATAATATAATCATTATTATTATAAATAATAATAATAAATTCATAAACATTGAAAAAAGGGAGGTAGAGAAGAAAAAAATGCGGTGCTTCGTTTTTAGTGAAATTATTAAAAACAAATATTAAACTGAAACTATTCGATGGGAAAAAGTAAAACACACAGTAAACCACAAAAACAAAACAAAGCAAAAGTCAAGTTTCAGGTTCATAGAATTTTATTGGTATTTTCACCAGACAAGGCAGACACATCAATGTAAAACTTGATGATGAGGTGATAAGACGGCACATTATCACTTTAAATAATTTTGTCAATGACAAAAGCACGGGATAGGGGCAAATGAGGCAGAAGAACAAGTTCAAGGAGCTGGAGGAGCCATTTAAACCCTGGCCTGTTGCTGCTGCTGCTGGTGTTCAGCAATTCGGCTTTCCATCACAGGCCTGAAGTGCCTGATCAATCCCTGAGAACACAGAAAGGGGAAAACAGAGGAAAATAAGACATTAATAAAGCAGAAGAATAAGAGGATTTACTACAAACAGTATGTCTGTGTATATTTACAAAAAACAGGGAATGTGTTAATTCCTGGAAGTGGTAAAGTTCAGATTAAAAATGAAAGACACATGGGAGAAAAGACCTTGAGTATTTTTTGAGGCTATGGTTTGTGGTCGGGAGATAACTCCTCGAAGCTACACCTAGCTAAATCTAATGCAATCCAATACAACAGCCCGGCAATAAATCTTTCCTTTATGAAACATATTAAATTTATTTTTTGCTACTCTGTTGGAGCCCTGTTGATTGAATTCTATAGTAATATTTGTCACAAAATAATAGAAACTTCAATGTTATGCAATCAAATTTAACAGCAACACAAACTGCAGCCTGCAAAACTCATTCATTTCCCAGAGTCCCACATTCATTCTTCCAATGACCCCGTTAGTATGCAAATGCATTATGACAACACATGTGTTTACCTGCACTGGCCATGCTGCACCATCTCCCAGGGCACAGATAGTGTGTCCCTCAATCTGCTTACTGAGCTCCCAAATCATGTCGATCTCTGATGGCCGTGCATCGCCTTTCACAAAACGCCACATCATGTTATTCATCCAGTCCACTCCTGCAGAAACGGATGAAAGGGGAAATTTAGAAGTTTGTTAGAGGTATTACAAGACAATGAAAAGCCCAATGTGCGTAATGTTAAGGAGGAATATGTAGGACTGACAACTAATGTTTAAAACAGGTAACAGCAGTCAAAATTAAAAACATTGGCCTGTCCACTCCTCTGGTGTGACTGATAGCAGTTAGCATCACCGCGTTAGCCTCTGGCCAGCAGTAGTTGGAATCACTTCACTGGCTTTGTGTCTCAAATACTCGCTTCCTTGATAACCCATCTGCACACGGACCACAGAGAGATGTGCCAAGGTTTTTTAGGTTGGGTATCAGAATGAGAATGAGGGTAGAATCAAACATTAACGTTATCTCTGTTGATCCAGTTTGTTTCCTGGCTTCCATGGCAACAGAAGGCTGTGTTTGCATGCCAATTTGTTTCATATGTGGCAACTGGTGTGGAAGCAGGCAGTGGACGGGATCACACCGGCCAAAACAAAAACAGACGTTCCGGACCGGAAAGGAAATTTCAAAGGGGAACATACTGGCTGTAGCTTTGTTGTCGGAGAAGCCAGTATTTCAATTTAGTATGTTTCCTTAATCTCGGATGACATATCGTGGTCATTTTATGATTTATTATAGTAAATATAATACATATTGGTCCTTTAAGGTTGGCGCATAACATGACAGTGAAGCGGCACTTACCTTCTCTGCAGGGTGTGCACTGGCCGCAGCTCTCATGCTTGTAGAACTCGATCAGGCGGGCGATGGCTCTGATAATGTCAGTCTGCAAAAAAAACAATGCATCCAAAATGTAACGGATGTTTGATGATTTCTATATGCGTAACGAATTATGCAGGAGAGGCGACAAACTTACAGATTTGTCCATGACGATAATTGCAGCTGTGCCCAGGCCAGTCTGAGCCTGGAGGAGACCGTCGAAGTCCATCAGCACCTCTTCGCATACATTCTTGGGAATAAGGGGTGTTGAGGAGCCACCGGGGATTACAGCCAGCAGGTTATCCCAACCGCCACGCACTCCACCTACCAGACAGATGTTTGTTTCAATTTTAGAAAACTGCATTCACTTAGTGTGCGCTTATGTTAAGCCATCTTAATCTTTCCGGTCCATGACCCCCTCGGAGCAGATAAACAAATGATGCATGCAAGTTTCTTCCACTCACAGCAGCTCAGTCTTTGAGACCCAAGATTGTATTATTAACTCAAAAACATTGTCTCAATAATAAGAGTCAGGTTAGATACATCTTGTGACACATTCTTAGCGTGATATGTACCTGCGTGTCTCTCAATGAGGTCTTTCAGAGGGACGGACATCTCCTCCTCTACGGTGCAGGGGTGGTTAACGTGGCCAGAGATGTTGAAGAGCTTTGTGCCAGAGTTTCTCTCTCTGCCAAAGCCCAGAAACCACGAGCCGCCGCGACGACAGATTGTGGGCGCAACAGCTACGGTCTCCACATTGGCAACGGTTGTTGGGCAACCAAACACACCTTTAAAATAGCAGCAGAAGTGAGGTTGATATGTCAGTACCAGCAGTAGTTTTCTGTGTTCAGATCATAATAACTAGTAGGGTGGAGAAAATGTGGCCAATGTGAGAATGCACTGTGGGATAAAAGCTAAGGACTAATAAGATTAATATTTTGTTTTCTATATTTTATCCCCCTCTGTGCACCGGAACTCACCCACATCAGCAGGAAATGGGGGCTTCAGACGGGGCTTCCCCTGCTTTCCCTCCAGGGACTCGATAAGAGCGGTCTCCTCTCCACAGATGTACGCTCCGGCACCACGCATCACAAACACATCAAAGTCATAACCGGTGCCACAGGAGTCTCTCCCAATGAGCCCAGCAGCATAGGCCTCATTGATTGCCACCTAAGAGCAGATATTGAAAATATAATGCTTTAACAGGATGAATTATATTTATTATTAATTATTAGTAACACTCAGTTCTTAAGCTTGTATTTAGTGATTTTATAGTGAATGTTACCAGCATGTTTTTTCTTTTAAGATCTGGAACATTTGTAAATTTTGTACGTTTTCCCATTTTTTCATAAATTGAATTGGATCATCCTTGAGACAACGTACAATCATTTCAAAGTTTATATGTCAGGTTTCATTCTGTCCGTTATCACCTGCAGGTTGGACGACTCGTTGTAGAACTCTCCTCTGATGTAGATATAAGCAGCACGCGCCCCCATGGCCCTCCCAGCCACCAGGCAGCCCTCCACCAGCTTGTGGGGGTCATTCCGCATAATCTCCCTGTCCTTACAGGTGCCAGGTTCTCCCTCGTCTGCGTTCACCACCAGATACTTTGGCCTGAAGCAAGAAGTTAGAACTGGGTTAAACAGGGTAGAGCAAACATCATTTTGACCGACCATGTGAATGAATGTAAAGTGAATTCATTTAGAAACTGCATACTCAGACTTTAATGGCTGGGGATGGAATGAAAATTAAAAAATATACTTGCTGCCTTTTAGAAACGTTGATTTAAATATCAAGCTAAATGATATGTAAAGATTAGATTCATCGCTTCCAATGAGCTAAGAAGATTATTATCTAAAATTATTTTGAGAAGCTAGTGCAAATATTTTGGACCGAATTAAGGAAGATGGACTGTTCACTCTTCACTGTTGGTTTAGACTGTATAAGCCATTTGCGTCTTTTCATAAGAATCTGATTAAATGATATTAGAATATCGAGGGGAAAAAAAGAGCAGATGTGTGTGCATCTGTCTCCTCACTGACCTGCCATCGCTGGGCTTGTTCATGAAACTCCACTTCATGCCAGTAGGAAAACCAGCTCCACCTCTCCCACGCAGGCCAGAACCTTTAACTTCATTGAGAATCCAGTCGACTCCCTTCAAAAGGATCTCCTTAGTTTTGTACCAGTCGCCACGCCTCATTGCCCCCTTCAGCCTGAAGCACAAATATGAGCAGGTGAGGATTGTGTTCTTTTTTTCTCTCTAGACATTATTGATCAAGTTTTAATCCGACAAAGATTCTTGTCAGGTCATAAACATGCATAAGTGGAATTCTTCTTTTACTGCTCAGCACATTCTTTTGTATTGTGTGAGGATCAATCAAATCAAATCAATATGGATATTATGTTTTAGAATTACAAATGAGAACAACATCATGGGTATTACCTCCAGTCATGGCGGCCATAAAGGTTTGTGAAAATTCTGTCCTCATCTGCCAAAGGCCCAAATGTTGTTTTCTTAGGAGCGCTCTGGGAAAATGAGACAAACACATAATCAGCGTTTAACCCTATTTTCATCATTTCATTTTTAGTTTTTTTAACAAAATACAGGCCAGGTACCTGTGCTGTGCTGTTGAATCGGGTGATAGCAGTCACTCCACCCTGACTGACAGCAGCTGGAGCACGGGCCACCGCACACACCACTGCTCGAGACAGGGACAGCATCCTTCCTGCACGGAGGAGAGACCACAACACGACAAGTCAAACAAGATAGTTTAGGTTACTTACGTTTAACAAGAAATGTCGGACAATCAGAGTTAGGGCTGCAACTAAAGATTATCATTAGCAATTAATTTGCTGATTATTTTTGACGATCACATTTTTCCAGAGTCCAAGGTGACATTTTCAAATGTCTTGTTTTGCCCGACCTATAGTCCAAACGCCATAGGTATTCAGTTTACAATGATATAAAACAAAGAAAAGCAGCAAATCCTCACATTTGAGAGGTTGGAACCAGAGAATGTTTGACAGTGTTTGCTTAAAAAAAATGACTTAAGCTATTGCTTGATTATCAAAGTAGTTGCTAATCAATTTTCAACACATTGTTGCAGCTCTTTTCACAAAATAATGTTCAAACACAGCACAGTATAATGTGTTCCCCTTGTATTCCTAGAAGTTTAAGCAGAAAATAATCACACTGTGGGATTATTTATAATATCATGCATCTTCTAAACTAAAAAATACTAAAAAACAATTTCTCTCAGTGCATAGGACACTAAAGTACTTGAAATTTGAGCTGAAAACAGCCCAGTAGACTCATCAAACAGAGCACCAACAAATCAATCCAATAAGTGATATTCCATAACTAGACAGATTACTCATATATATAGATATATATATGAGAACTATGAGGACTTTAAGAACTTTAAACACGCACTATCTGCAACCATCTTGGACTCTAACCACTGGCGCACTTTACACTTACTTTAAACTATACATCCTATATACCACTTTATAGACTGCACATATGTACATATTACATTTATTTATTGTACATACTACATTTATTTATTGACGGACTGTACACATTATGTTCACCCATTCACTCTGTATCTTTTATATCTCTATTATTGTTTTTATAATTTTTTGTATACCTTTACCTCTCCTGTGTTTCACTCTGTTTGCTGATGTTGCTGCTTTGACACCTGAATTTCCCTCCTGGGATTAATAAGGTTCATCTTATCTTATATATTTTGATGGCCATATCAACTAACAACAATACATACAAGTGTTAATACTGGAGCCATGCTGTAATTTGCTGTAATAACAACCTTTTCTCATAACTGCCAAACAGATATTTTCAAACCATGAAGCAACATCACAACAAGAGACATTGAGTGAAAGCAGCCACACATTGTATCTCAACAAGATAGTCATTTCTTGGTGGCCACTGATGGATATTTAAATGGTCAACAGAGATCTTGTGTAACTTGTTATGTGTTGTTGTTATGTCAGAGGTATTGAGAGTTAGTTATCTAATGAAGGTGAAGGCGAGCACCAGCAATGTTATCAATCCTAACACTATGAGCTGTAATATTATACATCAACACACTTCATTATGTATAAATCTAAACGTTTCTTGACTCTTTTAAGTGTCCTGTTAAGAGCACTGACCCCCATGCTCGCTCTTACAGCTAGCTGCTGCTAGCCAGCTAAGCTAAGTTAGCTAACGGTTAACCTTGTAATGTCAGAATAAAAGCAGCAGATTCACGACGTAACATGCAGTTATCACACCGACAATACATAACACTAATGCGTGAGTACCGGCTGTAACACCAGCTGCATTAAAAGCAGTCAAATGATGAAAGGTTTTGATGTTAAGTTAGCAAACAAACAGTTCTTCTTCTTACCTTCTCTGCGGTCCGAGTTTATGAAACACTAACAGGAAGTAGGTGTTGAACACCGGAAGTTGTCATCAACAACTCAGCTGTGGAGCTGCTGCAGGCTTATTTAAAAGTTCTGGTTGTACAACATGCTGACCATCATGAACCGCCCTCTTTGTATTTAAAGGTCCCATATTATAAAAAAAGTGAGATTTTCATGTCTTTTTTATTATAAAGCAGGATTAAGTTCTATATAAATACTGTGAAAGTATAGAAACACTCAATCCACAGGGAAATACACACAGCCCGTATTCAGAAACTCTGCATTTGAAACAATGCCGTCATGATTTCTGCCCATTCGTGATGTCACAAATATACAGTTTTTGGACCCTTGACACAATTTTAAACGTAAACATTTTTAAATGTGTCCCAGTTTATTCCTGGTTGCAGTGTATGTGAATGTCATCAGCTGACAGGAAGTACACATGGACCCAAGCTGTTGCCTAGCAATGCAATTCTGTTGCAATTCCGTCAAAATGCGCTAAAACGGAGCGTTTCAGGTAAATACAGGTATATCCAGGCTGATAGTATGAGGAAAATAAAGGGTTTTTTGAACATTACAGCATGTAAACATGTTCTAGTAGAAACACAAAATACAAGTATGAACCTGAAAATGAGCATAATATGGGACCTTTAAAAAATTTATAATTTTATGAAAATTCATAACAACAGTCTACCCTCACTAAAGGTCAGTGTGTATGTGTGTGTGCGTGTTTTACTTACCTGAGTAACGTTACTTCCATTTAGTGCTGATGTATACTAACTCTACTCTACCACATTTCAGAGGGAATATTGTACTTTTTTACTACATTTGACAGCTATACTTACAAATCACTTTGCAGAAATAAGACTTTTAATATACAAAATATATGATCAATTTAAAATGTAGCTATATATCATAAGACATAGTGCATTTATATTTGTTTATGATATATAGCACTCTGAAAGGGCCCATTCTATAGTGACAACTTACTTTTAATAGGCTACTAGCACATATTATTATAATGGGAATACTTGTATACTTTTACTTAGGTATAATTTTCACTTGTAAATGAAAGAGACTTTTTTATATTGTGGTACTACTAATTTTACTTAAAGCTGCAGTGGGTAGAAATGGATCAAATATGATAAAAAAAAGTTATTTTTATAAAACGGTCACTATATTCTGACAGTAGTGCATGAGGCAGGTAATACGAAAAAAATCATGTTCCTCTGTGTCCTCCGGTGATCCTAATGGTGAAAGGTTATTATGGAATTTTTGCATACTGCCTACCCCTACTTTAAGCAAAAGATCAGTGTGTGTGGGTGCGTGTGTGCTCATAGGCAGAACAAATAAATAAATAAAATCTTTGCAACAAACTGCTTAGGAAAAAATACATTTTTTTATTCATGTTTAAAGGGTAGAAATATTCATATTTACATGACATCATCAGTATGAGGATCATTCATCAAAAAGTTAAAATAATGAAAAAGGACAGCATTGTGGTTAAAATTGAACAAATTCATGTGATAATTGAATTCTTACTGTATGTTACTGTAAAATAGATGACATTTTTTCTGCATCAAATTTGTCTGGAAAAAAATACACTATATCAATCAATACAGTAATAATAGCTCATAAGAGATGGGTTTTTTTTGCCAATAATCAGTTTTTTTGAGACGTTAAGTTCTTCATTATTATCTACTAATTAACTTTCTTTATTTTCATAAACTTAAAAATAATTGACTGCAGAAAAACTGATTAAGTTGCAATTTAAAAGGAAAGTGAGTAATTTAAGTCCATGAGTGGAAGAAAAATCACAGCTTAATAATTCTGGACACTTAATTGTAGCGATGCAAAGATGCAAATGTGGATGTTTTTAAGATTACCCCTTCAAGTGTGAGTACTATGAAATGTGGAATTGTAAACAGTGATGTATAACTGTGTACATTCTGTCTCTGTACAGTTAGAGTTATTACATCACAGCAGCTTATCCTCAGTGAACAACGGTATTAAACCGTGACTTGATGCAACCTACAGACCTGAGTGACCATTAGAATCAGCGCTACTGTACATACAGTACAGCCGTATGATACGTCGCCCAGCTGGTGCTCCGGCGCTAGTATGAGTGATGTGATGGATAATGAAACTGCAGCATCAGAAAGCATACAGACAACTGAAAATGATTCTTAAAGCAGTATTTACATTTGGAAAAGCTAGCGTTTGCCATTAGTAAAAAGCACATGTATCACCAAAAATGTAAGTTGCTGAAAAAACTATTTAAAAATAGTGATTATTTTCTCATCCGTTTGTAAATTACACAATGGCTCTAACATGAAATGTGTACAAAGATCTAACACAAAAATTATCATATAGCTTATTGAGACCCAAGTAACAAAATGAAATCAACTGAAGGTGCAATATGTGCAGCAATAATGTGTTAATAAATAAAACTGAGGGTCTCCATCAGGTTGTTCATCACTGAGCACTAAAGTAAACAGCAATCAGTAAAATTTACATCGAAGGTTGCTTTGTTATGTGGTCAAGTTCAGTCAAAGCGTGACAAATATCCTCCACATTTCTGGCAGGAGTTTGTCTCTGTTGAAGAACAGATCAATCAGTTGGGGGAGGCACATAACTGGGTCTGCGAGCCACCCTGCCCAGTCGGTCCACAGCCACACTCTCAAACGCACTCCTCAACAGAGGATGCTCCTCAAGGACCTCGTTGAAACTGTCCACACTCAGGGAGTAAAGGCGACAGTAGGTGTCGGCCCTCACGGTGGCTGTGCGTCGTCCCTGGGTTAGCAGGCAGATCTCTGAACCGAGGAAGAGAGAGTCAGTTTAACCTTTAAAGCAATAGTTCAACATATTGGAAAATAAGGTATTTTGCTAACCGGCTGCTGACCCTAGCTTTATATTTTGAATATAGATACATATGAGTGTTATCAATCTTCTTTGCAAGAAAGTGAATAAGCTTATCTTCCAAAATGTTGAACTATTTAGTCTTCCAAGAAAGTAAACTAAATATCGTTGGTTTTGAGACTGTTGATTGAACAAAACAACCAATTTGAAGGCGTCAACTTGGGTTTTGGGAAATTTCTTTTTTTTCCCACAATTTTTTAAAACATTTTTCACACAAGTTAATTGTGAAACTTATTCTCCAATTAACCGATTATCAAAAAAATCAGAAGTTGCGATCTTAGATACAGTGCAGTGTGAATAATAACATGATATGCAGATGAGCAATACATTTGGGACACTAATTGTAGCTGCAATCTTCTCTCTGTCCAGTACACCACATTACCACTACTGTTACAGTCTGTATTGACAATATGCTTGACGCAAAATGAATCTTTAGAGGCAGTAACTCAGGTTTACTCAGAACAAAAAATTAAGTTACAAGATTCACTCTGTGCTCAACTCGGCACACCGGTCAAAAAACTGTCTTGCTCCACTGACTGATTAACCTTAACTGTGAGCTATTTGCTATAACGTAGTCAGTAACATAATTAAAGGAGCATTTCAACATTTTTGATACTAGGTCATTAAACACATCTTATCTTCTTAGTACGGCTCTTACACTAATAATTGCAGAGAAAGTGAAAAGGGATCACTAGCAGAGAGGAAACACAACAACACAGCCTCTTATAGATTTGATGGGGAGTTGTTAGAAGGTTGAATGATTTACAAATGATTTACCTCCAAAATATGCCCCATCGTTGAGCGTAATCTCTTTACTGCCACACGGGATGACGGTGACGGTGCCGTGCTGGATGAAGTACATTTTCCGACCCAGCGTTCCTTCTCGTATAATCAAGTCTCCAGGTTGGAAGACTTCGAAATGCAGCTTGGTCAGGATCACTGTCACAAAATGAGGGTCGGTGTTGGCGAACAGAGGCATGTTGGCTACGAGCCCACGGCAGTTATAGCTGACAATCTCCTGCATGGCGGGGGGAAAGAGAAGAGAGAAGACATTAAGATCAGTGATACTGAGAAATCTCTACCATACCATGTTATCGGTTTATTACTTAAGTCAAATGGAAGGTTTAAAGAATAACACACCTCCTTCAGCGGATCACTGAGCTCTCCGAGGATGCTGTCCTCATCAAACATCTTGCCTTGGAATCGCTGCTCGTAATAATCGTGGATCCTCTGCCTTACGTCCGCCGGCAGTTTATGGAACGACATGTACTGCTCCACTTGCTTATACTGAAAACATTTGCACAAAACACATGGAGATTTGACCTTCATGAGGACACAATTGAAATTGCACAGAGCTGATGTCAGATGTCACATTTAGTCACATTTTCTACCACGTGTTTGCACATTAATCACGCATTTATCTATTATTTGTTTTGCAGTTTTTTTTCCAGTTTTAAGGGGATTACAAACTCATTTGTAATGGGCATTAGCGAACAGTGATCCAAAACAAAGGTGCCGCCATTTGTCTATCATACCTGCTGCTTTATCTTGTGAAAATCCCCTGGAAGAGCTCACAGTAAGGCCACAAAATCCATTACATAATACGCATATTCTCTAGGCATTTGGCACTGTTTCCACGAATACGAGTACGAGTACGAGCAAGCAACGATATAAAACATGGCTGTGATATTAAACCTTGCAGGCAGAATCACATTAGCGTCCACGTGAAGCTCCTGGGACATATTGTTCACTAAACGACCGAAGCCGTATGTCAAAAATGTTTTAGTTTGTTGATCTTTTCCAGTCAGTGCGGAGGTGATTACCTTCTCTTGATACTGGCGATGTGATGCATCCAAGGACTGGACCAGGTTAGTTGCATGACCGAGGAACATGGCGTAGCAGGTGGCCCCCACGACCATACTGATCATGGTGAGCCAAACGCCAGTCAAGCCTTCTGGTGGGTGGGCGCCGTATCCTATACACAGCATGTGACTCATGGCCATGAACAGGGCGTAGGAATACTGTAGATGCCATGTGGTATTCTGTAGGATGGAGAAAAAACGAAGGGAGAGGACGCAGTGATGTCATGAGAATATATACTTTATAACCATAGTTAAATTGGCTGAAAGAGGCCAAATGAATGCAGCATAAGTGACATTTTTGCTAACATTATTTTACAAGTAAAGGTCTCCTAATAATTTCCAAGAAGTTTCCTGGAATTAATGTAATTTGGTGTTAATTATAAGGAAAATAAACACAGTTAAACTGGTGCACTTGCAAATAAAGAAATAGTTTAACATTTTGGGAAATACACTTACTCACTTTCTTGCCAAGAGTTAGATGAGTAGATTGATGCCACTCTATACTATGAGAGTGGTATCATTCTTCTCATTTAACTCTCAGCAAGAAAGCAAAGAGGCGCATTTCACACGTCAAAAAATTATAAATATTTGTTTTTAGTAAAAACCCATTTCCCCTATAATTAGGAATTAGATTTTTCCAGGTTTAAATGTATCATAAGACATGCAGTAGGCCTATGTACGTATTAATATATATGTACTCACCACCATGTTATTTTTAGCCACCCAGCAGTCTGGGGGGAAGTCTTGCAGCATAGGCACCATGAAGGTCAGGCAGCCGTCCCAGTGGCACAACAGCAGCATCATGCCAACCAGGTTGACTATACGCACCGCAGCGCTGGCCAGGTCATAAGTCATGTGGAAAATCTGAGAGAGAGAAAAGTTGGACAAGTGTTGAATTTCTGATGTTTACCGTTCTGTGTGTCATTGTGAGCTTTGTCTCTCGTCCTTCCTTTACCTCTTCCCACTGGTGAATGTAGCGGATGAGGCGAGACAGTCTGAGAAGACGCAGCAGACTGAGGATCTTGGTGAAGCGGACGATGCGGAGGGCGCGGGCGGTGCGGTACACGTCAGTCGAATCATGCAGAGACTCCAGGTCGACGATGAGGAAGATGTAGTCGACGGGGATGGAAGAGATGAAGTCCACCATGAACCAGGTGCGGAGGTACTGCATGCGGATATCTTTGGGGTTCAGGATGATTTGGCTGTCCTCGCCCAGAATGCCCGTGCGGAAATTGAAAACCAGGTCCATGAGGAAGAGAGTGTCAGACAGGACGTTGAAGGTGATCCAGGGCCCGGTGTTCTGGTCTTCAAAGAAGGTGATGCCCCAGGGTAAAATCACCAGATTGCTCATCATCAACAGGAGCATCACGAGGTCCCAGTAAAACCTGAACAGAACAGGAGTGGTGGAAGGTTGAGGTTGTGCAGATGTAAAGCTGTGAGCATTTTATGTACAACTAAAACCCAAACCTTTCATCCCCTATGGCTATACAGAGATACAGTTACATCCAGTATCCATAATCTTGCTAACTAGACAGGAAATAACACCAAAAATGAGATATCCAGTACTCACAGGTCAATTCTTTGTCAGAGTAAACAACTCTGAGTGCACATTAAAAATTTACTTTTTGCTCCTTATGAATAAAATAATGAGGGTTCTGTTAACAACTGACCTTACAAGTTGAGGTTTTTGCTCCTCATTTAAGCGCTTAAGGCAGTCAAGTTCACACTCATTGTCGTTATGAAAGAATTCTGCTTAAAACAAGGAGCAACAGCGGGGAGTTGATTTTGGTTAAACTAAACAGGAGACTAAAGGTGCTCAATACGAAATTCAGAGCATATCTATAGGGTGCTACAGGAATGAGTCCTAAAACCCAGAAATTAGTTAGCATTTTTGCACTTCCAGTTCCCTCGTCTGGAAGTCAATGGGTTTTTAGAACAGGTTTTTAGTTACGTAGATGCCTGAAATAAGGTCTGACATAAAATACGTCAGTAAATGTCCCACTCATGAATTTTGAAGCTTTTACGTGTCCTAAAAAAGGTGGTTGCTAACAAGTGGCTAATTGAGACTACTAAACGTCATCACACCGACTCGTCCGCCTTTACAGCCTCGTTGTGTATACTCGCGCTCATGCGATCGCGGTGTAAATCGTTTATAGCCTAACATTAGCTTTTTCTTCTGGCGATTGCATTCACACTTCAAAAATCATAAAAGTGGTGTTCATTTGTAGAGATTATCTTGCTGAACAAAACGTGTAAGTATCATAAACGTTGATGCAACAGAGCTCATTTTCTACACTAAACCAAAGTCCAATGGAAAAATCCCATTGGCTTTTTGTCGAGGGAACCGGGGCGACGCTAACTTCCTGGTTGGCCTACAAAAATACGTCATCCCTTCAGCACTCTATTGCCTGTTCTCACATTTACCAATCAGAAAATCTGAGGGAAATTAACAAAAGAAACCATCAAATATTTCTATTTCTATCCAAGTCTGTCTTTTATAGGCTAACAGAAATAAACTGCTGCGTAAAATTAGAAGACTCAAAAGCAAAGAATAACATTTTTTTTTTTGATTTTTAAGATTTATGAGGGATACATAATTGTGCAAGCTACGAACAAATCAAACACATTACAAACATACTGTAAACACAGGAACCTCTTACTGGCTCATACATGTACAGTAAGTGTTCTTGGTTTATACATGTGTGTACGGATATGAGTGAATCCTGGTAATAATGCTGGTTGTCAAGTTAATCGTGCAAGCCAAACTTCTTTGGGTTGAATTCAGGAAGAGGCCCAGGGAGCTTTGCTGAGGTTAAAGGCCTTATCCCTGCAGGCAGCATGAGGCTTATGGTGAAATCTGTTCACATAATGAGTGAATTAATTGTTATGGAGTCTATTGGTGTCACCCAGACTGCGTTTGTATTGCTGCAGCTGCCCCAGTGTGTCTTTATATCATACGGTATTCACTAAATGGAGACACACCAGTGACATACAGTAAGGTCAATTACATGCTTTACAGGTGTGAATGCACAATAGAGTGTGAACAGGGTGTTCCTGAAAAACAGAGCATTGCTCTCAGCGGTCTAAACAGTTTAAAAAGACACTGAAAGTTAATTTCAATGTAAATAAATACTTGTTAATTATTCCGAATGATTTGCTTTCTTACATGAGAAGATTGACACCGACATGAGAGTGGCGTTGATCGTCTAATCTATAATACTATAAGGAAGAGAGCGGATAAGCCCAAAGCTACTCCTTTAAATCAGAGAATTTGAAACACATCTATCAAGGTCAAGTGAAGTCATCCAATCTACAGTGTGCCATCCAGGGAATGACCCATTTCACAGTGACCCTTCCTCTCATAACAAGCTCCTGTCACAGGAGGAACCCCCTCTCATCAAAAATGAATGGCGTTTACCTCACCGGGCCGGGCTCAATATGAAGACAATGAAGAAAAGACAAACGTCACTGCCACCGGAAATGTGTGATACGCAGACGGCTGCTTTCAGGATGTTGAAGCCCAGATGTCTGCGCTGCACATAGCTGCATTCATCCCTGTCTGCTTCATGCCATACAAGTCCCATTTTCCTATAAGTCTCCAGTGTCTCGTTATACACAATGGGTACACGGTTTTGGGTTTCCTCACAGATTGTTTCCATCATGTGTCAATCACTTTGGGTCTCTCTCCCTCTCCTGCTCTCAGTCTCTCTTTCATTACAGACAGAGGCCCGGTAGCAGAATATGAACCAGACTATTTTTGTTTACCGTCACTCGTCAGTGATCGCAATATGAACCCATGTGAGAAAATGACCTTCTTCCTTAGCCAGTCAGAGCGGAGAGATGCAGGAACTGATAGATTAGCTCCTCATTCTCGTTCACGTTTATCCCTCCATCAATCTCCCGCGTCCGTGTCCTCTGTGTCTACACACTTGTTTACATGACTACTTATCATCTCCTCTCATGTTGCAGCAGATTAGTGGTTGCTTGCTGCTAATAACTCCAACCAAAGACTCTGGACGTCATTATGGCTGCTTGCATGAAGCGTGTGCTTAAGTATGAGTGAGAAGCAGAGTTAATTCTGCTATATGAAAACCTTTTAGACATTTTTTGCTGTAAATAACGGCGGGAGTGGAACAGGAATAAGAATGTGGTTTTATAGCATTTTATGTCGAATGTAAATCCAAGATTGAATCCGCCTCTAAAGTAAGTTTAGTTTATATCTTTTTAAAGCAACAAAAGTTATGAATAGGTTACATATCTGCTGTTAAGATAAACGACAATCTGCTATTTTTCTGTCTTTTTAGCCATGCTAGTGGCGTGGCTGTAGGCTGTAGGGATCACTGACGGTCCAGACTGAGAATATATCAACAACTATAATATGGATTGCCATTAAAGTTGGTACAGACATTCATGTTCTTCAGAGGATGAATCCTAATGACTTTGGTGATCCCTTGACTTTTCCCCTAGTGCCACCATGACATGAGTGAAATGTCTTAACTATTGGATGGATCGCCATTAAAGTCGGTGCCGATATTTGGATCCCCTTACATTGGTCCAGCTGCACCATCAGGTCAAAATTTCAATCTGTCCACCAATCTGATTTATGTTGAAATACCTGCAGAACTAAAGGCATTCCCATCAGCCTCAGCTGCACTTTGTGTTTAGTACTAATTAGCAAATGTTAGCATGCTAACACGCTTAACTCAGACAAAACAATAAAGGGGAACACCACCTAAATTAATGACATTTCTTTAAAGTCCACAATTAACATAGCCTTGCTTGCCACAATGTCCCTGGAATTAATTTACTCATAGTTACTTTGACCAAGTAGGTCCCATGTATTTGTTGCTGTCTGGGTAGTAGGATCTTTCACAGACCTGTCAAGAGATTTCAGTGAAATTTAGATGACTGTTAGGTCATAGGCCAAGGGAGCAACTGATAACATTTTGACACAGATCTGGATTCAGGTGCAGATCCAATCATTTATTTTACCGTTTTAAAGGGTAACACCGCCTGAATTAATAATTCCAATATGTTATTTCCATGGCCGAGGAAAGTTCAATCAATATTTGTGAACATGAGCTCCTCTCTCTCAAAGCCAGAAACCAGAGAAGTCTCAAACTTGTGATGTCATGGGTTATAAAGTCTGGAGCTGCTCCATAGACAATGAATGGGAGACTGATTATATGGACCCACAGGATGTTTGCTTTCTTTTTTATACCCAAATGAGCTTTATTCTATTGTAGTTGTGAAACAGAAAATGTTCCCATATACTCAGATCATTTCTCTGGGTGCTCTCAGTGTCATCTAGAACATCTCTCCCCATTCATTATCTAGGAAACAGCTCCACATTTTATACTATTATACTATTATTATATATTTTTCAACTGTCTTAGACCATAGGAATAACATGTTTGCATTCAGCTCGCTTGCATCTTGTGCTCAGAACAATAGAAGTTTGAACATACAGCTCCATGACAACTGAGCAAACTCCATCTGATGTGACACCGTCGACAGCTCCGGTGCAAGCGAGTAAGTGGAATTTAAGTTCAGAAGAACCTTTGTTGCATGGCATTAGACTTATCTACCAATTTTAAATTGGACTCAAAACACAAAATGAAACCAGCTATCCAACCTTAACCACTAAACAGGAAACCGTGCTATTCCAACTCATCCATTAAAAGGGGAAGTTGGAGCATAAGGTTTAAGGAGAACAGGCCTTCAGTAATCCCCCCCTCAGCTGTCTGTGTATTATTGCATAATAGAGCAAGATTGGAATTATAGGGATTCTTATGGGCAATAATCCCTCTGCATGGGTTTATCCTCTCTGTCTGGCATAGCCCTGATGTTTAAAAATTGTTTAAATTTGATGGCGGCTATTATTAGTGACTGCACAGACGGACTGCTTGGGGGCATCGCTGCTAAGATGTCGCTCAGCCCTAAAAGCTGAATTATCTGACAAATCCTCCTAAAGCGAGGCAAAAAACTAGAGCAACAAAAATATTGGATCTTTTTCAGATGGAATACATTGGATCACTTAAACTAACAGGATCAATGAATGCAGTTCCCCTCTCGTCATAAACAGGGAGAAAGGGAGTTACCAGCGGTATCATTAATCCAGATGATCTTGTCCTATATACTGTATCACTAATCAAATCCCTTCATCGCCTTATCATGTGCGAGGGGACCATGACATCAGCTGCTGTACTGCAGCCTGCCCTTGGAAAAAATGT
Organism: Adelosebastes latens; assembly: GCA_916700685.1. Lineage (NCBI taxonomy): Eukaryota > Metazoa > Chordata > Actinopteri > Perciformes > Sebastidae > Adelosebastes > Adelosebastes latens. The sequence goes on from CAKAKR010035477.1 coordinate 22,482, forward strand.
GATCTGAGCTCCGTCACAGGCTTTGGTTGGATGTAAACTGGATGCTTTCAAGGGAAGTTTATGAAAGATTAATGACGAATTGGGGGAATCTCGTGTTGGCAAAAGGTCACTGACTTATGTTTTGACCCATTTGTAGGGTCCCACAAACAGCACTGAAATTAAGAGGAAACTGAGGTTAGGAAACTCTGAAGATGACCTCATCATTACCTGAAGTCACTGTAAGGGTGGATGATCCACACTCCAAAGCTCTGGACCCTGGCCTGCTCAGCAGCAACGCCCTTATGGCTGCCAAACATGCGCAGGGAGAACTTGTTGACCCCTGGCTCCAGCAAGGACCCAAACTTCCTACTGAAGTAGGAGACGTGGCTCGGTGAGGGGACTGTGTCTTCGCCTCCTTCGCCCTCCTCGTTGGTTTCATGCAGACCATCTGGATCCGCTGTGTAGTCGTCATTGTGGGTCTGGACCAAGGAGAAGAGCGTCTTGGTCACATCGGCCCTTTTCACTCCCTTTGGAGAGGGGGTACCAGGTGGGGTGGTCCTCTGGGAGCCACTTCTCCATCTGGAGAAGCGGAGGCTGCTCCAGCTGCGGTGCCTGGACGTCTCTGGTTTGTGAGCCGGGCTCTCACTGACGTTCCTCTGGTCATCTGTGCTCCTGGAGAGGCTGGTCATTTTCATCATACCTTGCATTTTTTAAAGTGGGCAAAGCAAAGAGGTGCTCTGTCTGTTGTCTCTGAGGATTTGGCTTGCAGGGGCCTGATTGTAAAAGTTCACTTACTAATAAAGTTCTCTGCAGCTACCATTTTCATTTCATGCATTCTTTTAGTGTTAACTTCCTTTACAAAAAATCCTGAAACACTTTTAAGAAAGATGTAAAAATAAAATACCATGCAGCTACTTTAGTAGTTTAAAAAATATATAATAAAACAGCAACTAAAAGACACCAAGAAGGTCACTTTTACCACATGCACACAAGTCTCAAAATCTTATATAATAAAAATAATGTCTTTCCCCACAGGAGTTCTCACAATACAAATCCATAAAAAGTTGCAGCGTCCTTTAAAAAAAGTCCTTTCCTGTGCGGTGATGGATGAAGCCTCCGACCAAGTAAAGATAGATAAACTTCAGCCATGTGATTGTGTCTGTCCGCCTTTGTCTGACCATGAGAGGACGGACGCAAATTGACAGAGAGGGCTCAGTAGCCTTCAATAATCGGCTTGTTGGCATAACAGCGTCCACTCACCTCTCTCCTCCTCTCTCCTCCTCCTCTTCCTCCTCTCTCCTCTGATGCGGCTGCAGGTCTCGTTGCGCAGCCAGGACTGGGTCCAGCCTCCAGCCTCCAGGTCAGCAGCAACATAATAAATACAGTAAATTACTCATTTCCGGTCATCCCTGTTCAAGAGAGAAAACCCCCACACTCGATATTCATTTGATAGGAGACGCACTGTGTAATACAACATGAGGTTAACTTTATCCTTTTTATGTAAGATTATTCATTATTTTACATTTATCAACACCAAAGTGCAACCACCTCATCTTTGACAGCTTACACTTTCTTGGCTAATGTAAATTTGCTATTAAAACCACCTTTCAAAAATCCTTTTTTTTTTTAATTTAAGAGAGTTTTAAAGAAAATAACTAGTAATAACTACTAATTAGCCTGAACTGTACAAAAAAAAGTGCCCTCTTGGGTGCCCTTCCAGCGGAGAAAACATGGAGAAAACTTGTTAAATGCCATTTAAGGTGCCTTTCCAGTGGAGAAAACATGACACAGTGCCCTCTAGAGTGCCCTTAAATTAAGAAAACAAGTTAAATGCCATCTAGGGTGCCCTACCAGTAGAGAAAACATGAAGAAAACATGTTAAATGTCATTTAAGGTGCCTTTCCAGCGGAGAAAACATGTGCCCTCTACAGTGCCCTTAAATGAAGAAAACATGTTAAATGCCATTTAAGGTGCCTTTCCAGCGGAGAAAACAGGACACAGTGCCCTCTACAGTGCCCTTAAATGAAGAAAACATGTGAGATGCCATCTAGGGTGCCCTACCAGTAGAGAAAACATGAAGAAAACATGTTAAATGCCATTTAAGGTGCCTTTCAAGTGGAGAAAACATTAAGAAACATGTTAAATGCCATCTAAGGTCCAGCGGAGAAAACATGACACAGTGCCTTCCAGAGTGCCCTTAAATGAAGAATACATGTTAAACGCCATCTAGGGTGCCTGTCCAGTAGAGAAAACATGATGCAGTGCCATATAGAAAACTTTCTGCACGCTGGTGCCTCACCATGTGCAGCTGGTTCTCTTTTTATTGTATTTTCACCCTGCCTCTCAGACAGCGCCACTGATTATGATTATGGTTTTAATTTTAACTTATTAAAGGTGCAGTATGTGGAATTTGGCGTCTAGTGGTGAGGTTGCAGATTGCAACCAACTTAAACTTCTTCCATGTGCCAAGCGTGTAGGAGAACTACGACGGCCGACGTGGAAACCTGAAAACGCGAATGGCTCTATCTAGAGCCAGTGTTGGGTTTGTCCGTTCTGGGCTACCGTAGAAACATGGCGGCCAGCTCCGGGAAGAGGACCCGGTTGCAAAAAAACAAGATGGCGACGGCCAAAAAGCAGAACTCAAGGCTTCAAAACCGTAGTCCACAAACCATTGGTTGACGTCATGGTGACTATACGTCCACTTCTTATATACAGTTTATGGTCTGTCCACTAACAGCCCGCAGCTGGTTAGCCTAGCTTAGCATAAAGACTGGAAATAGGGGGAAACAGCTAGCCTGGCTCTATCCAAAGAGGTAACAACATTTGCCTACCAGCATGTCTCAAAATTATGTTTAATTACACCTGTGTATTCAGATATTCAATCCAATGGACAAGCTTGTAAACATGCTCAGTGCTGCCCACAACATGCTCTCTGTCCCGGTATCTTCCTGTCTGTGACCAGGCCTGTCTTCATTAACCCCCCGTTTTAGATCACATTTCATCATTGCTGGTCCGTGCACTCTCTGAAGTGCCAGGTGTCATGTTCACATTTACACCTGTGACTTAGACACTAACGGGCACACTTGAGAAGCCGCAGTCACAATTACTGGGTCATGTTAGTGTAGTGTTTCGGATATCATGATCAAAGTTAATCAGTAAACAGTTAATTTTTAAAATGAACTAAACATTTTATAGGTAGAGCTCTTTAAATCATTATATAGTGGAAAAACATCAAAAACACTGAAGATGACTGAAATCAAGATGGATGGAAAATTCCAATATGTGGATTATTATAAAAGTAACATTGGCACATATTTTTTCCATCAGATTTATTGTCCACATATGAATCGGGCCAAACGCAAAAAAATATGAAAAATATGCAATTACATGTACCTTTTCCCTGTTTAAAAAAAGAGTTTGAGTTTTGGGAAATGCACTTTTTCCCTTTTTTTCCCAGCTACTAAGGCCTCTTTCCCACTTTGAAATGTAAGTGCTGCACAAAAATTTCCCTCGGGATAAATACAGTTTTATCAGGTAAAGCTCACTAATTAACATTAACATGTTAAAGTTATTAAAGTAAGTAACGTAAAGTAGTTGTTTCTCCATCTGATGTAAACTAAACCTTTAATCATTTCACTAACATCCAACAGTTTCAAGAGCTGCAGGTGTCGACCTTTCACACAGACGGTAATATTATACTATGATGATGTCAGACGAGGAGAAATGACACCAAAGAGACGGACAAAGAGATGAAGAACTTGGTCTGCAGGTTTTTTATATATATATCTGGGGACCCTCAGGCACTGAGAAACTGGGTTCCTGTGACAGAAGAATGACATAAGTCATGAAACAGCTCATGAGATGTTTGAAGCCAATTGTGCCGTCTTGACTTTTTCCAGTGAGAATCCTCAAAAGATTTTCAATCACAATTTTTAGAATGAATTAATCAATCTTTTATAGTGTGAGATAATCATTGTGCTTTGGAAGTGTTGACATCATTAAACATAAACCTAAAACCCAACTTTTAGTTTGGCTTTTACAGTTTTTCTCCGTCGCTTTGGTACAGTTCTCGATTCATCCTTAACATTTGCAAAACAGCGAGGGCGTTTCTCGAAACAATTTGTACAAACAGCACCACACAACGGAAGAAAGCCTGTAACTTTCCTTAGTCTATCTCTCAAAAGTAAATATTTCTGTCAATGAACATGTCAGTCATCAAGTCCTTGTGTCATTGTTAACAAACAAGAGAGAACTGGTTGATCATTGGTTGATCTAGCGCTTCACACATTCCCCTTCATTAGAGAAAGTCAAGATTCACCTAAGAGCTATTCATTAATTCAGGAAACATTTACAAAAAAAGGTCTAATGGAAATGTATAACAGGTATGCTTGGCAGATTACGACAACTGGTTCAACCATTTTGCATGTAATGACTTTGCAAACAAACTAATGCTTAGATGCTTTTGGGGCGTAAGACTATTCAACAGAGAACAAGTATAACACATTTTGATCAACATGACAAAAGCAATTGATAATGTAGGAAACAGCAGCATTTGCAATTTGTTCAAAAGAATGAGAAATTGCTTTTATGATGTGCACAAGTGACTAGATGATGTGGATTTTGAGCAAGTAGTTTTTAGAATTTCAATTCTGATCTGAGAAATGAACCAAAGCGACTGAGAAAAACTGTAATTTGAATGTTTTATGACCATTATTTACATTGTATTTAATTATTCCTCTCTTGATTAGACATGTTTTTTTTTGCATTAATCTATACTATTCTTTTACCTTTTTTAAATCTATTTTATTGTTTCACTTCTATCATTTCTATTTCTCATGTGCATTAATCTCCAATTGTTTTACTCTTTATATTTGTACTGCCTTATCATACACTTGTCAGTCAGCATTTTGAATTGAAAGGGTGCTTTACAAATACAGTTTGATTGTCACAAAGCTGAAAACATCTGTTTCTCTTGGCTCGTGAAAAGTTGACAGTTTGGAGAAACTTTTTTACATGTGCATATATTGATAGATAAGACACTTCTGTGTCCTCTGTGTACTAAAACTTCCTTCGTGAAATACCACAAGTAACCAACCAGCGACATAAAGACAGTGTTTGCATTGCAAAGTGACGATGTGAGATTATTTGCATGTTGTACAGCAAGAAACCAGAAAGGCGGGATGTACTGCTGCCGTCGGCCATGTAATCACATCGTCCATTGTCCGGCAGGGCAACCCCCCATCTCTATTTCTCCTTCATTTTGTGTCCATAATAGAAGCAAAAAATGCCCTCCAAAAAGTATTTTAAAAAGACTCAGATAGACAGGGAAACAATGCCACACATTCCAGAAATGATAAATGATCCGACAGGAGAGAAAAATCACCAACTCACAAATGTTTCAGTAAAAAAAAAAATCCGGTTTTATTATCAGTGTTATGTGAGCTTAAAACTTAACATTTCATATATTAGTAACAGGAATGACAAACAATATTAAAAAGAGCTGAAATTGTATTCCTTTATCCTGTTCCGGCGATGGGTTTTCCTTTTGTGCCGCACAATTTCCTAAAAGACAGAATCATATGATTATTATTTCACTGTACATTTATTAACATTTCTACAAATGCTTGATTGATGCTTGTGACTTACATAGCTATTGGGTTATCCTTCAGATGATCACATATTGGCCTGTACCCCACCGCTTGTGCTAACAGATTATTGATCTCTTGCTTCCAGGCGTCAGACTCTGGTTTTAAGATTGCTTAGTGACAACAACAAAAAAAAAAGAAGGAACAGTTCATACTTAGACAGTAATTATTGTATATGACCACATGATGGCACTATAGCAGCTGAGCATAAATGATCTGTGAGGTAATTGTGTGTTATACCTTCAGCCTCTGTGCGTTCCTTCTCCTCGATGGCCAGGTCATCGGCTGATCTTTTCTACAATAGTGTGGGAGAAATGTCAGTGAAAATGACCTGGAAGTTGTGTTACACAAACACTGAATATTTAATTTTGCGTCTTAATACCGTACAATTACCCCCAACCTGTAAGACTAGTGGACTCTAACAGGAGGTTTTTCCCCCAAGGTAGAGGGAAGAAGAAATACTCAGATAGTAAAAGTATCAATCCAACAACGTAAAAATACTCCATAAGTAGAGAGACCATCTTGCGATTGGATCACACAAGCCAAATCGGGCAAGGGGCGTAAAGTGTGGGGGGGCATTGGCCCCTTCGCCCCCCTTGCTCGGACCTTCAAACTAGACATTAATTTTGATCTCAACTACACACCTGTAAAGTTTTGTGACTGCATCTTGCACGGTTGGGACATTGTCGCTGTGACAATATCTGTCCACAGACAGAAATATAAGTACTCTGTGGTAGTTCCTGCTACAGTAGGTGTCTCCAGGACCACATTTTGAAATAAAAGTAAAAGTAAAAGTCCTGCATTCAAATTCCTACTTAAAGCAGTGACATGTAGTACTGACAGCTAGCATTTGCAATGGAAATTTCAAAGGAGAACATACTGGCTGCATTGTTGTCGGAGAAGCCAGTACGTCAATTTAGCATGTTTTCCATAATCTCTGATGACATATCATAGTAATTTTATGATTTATTACAGTAAATATATTACATATTGGTCCTTTAAGTAAAATAATCATCACCTAAATTTACTTAAAAGCATCAAAAGTACTTTTTCTGCAGGAAAATGTCCAATGTGACTGGTATATTATTCAATATTACATTAGTAGATAGTTAATACTGACGCATTTACTGTTACATCTGTCTGAGGTGGAGCCAGTTTTACAAGGTCATAAGATCAATTTGAAGGGTTGTGAGATTATTAATGGGGCGGGAAAGAAGAGAAAACAAAGATCTCCTTCACAAAGTTGCATTCATTTCTTTTGCATCTGACATCTGAAACATGACAAGGAGCTAAAACTCGACTGTAGCTGTCAGATAAATGTAGTGCAGTAAAAATATGTCCCTCTCAAATGTAGTGCAGTAGAAGCAGAATAATGGAATTAGTCAACAACTACCATAAAATTGTACTAAAGTACGAGTAAATGTACTGAGTTTCCACCATTGCCCAAGGTTTGTGTTCACAAAGCACTTAGTATTGATCTTCATTTTCATAATTATATTCTCAAACGTTTTCTGGCTGCATGTTTTGCTGCTTGGTAATAAAAAACAAATGTGCAAACTGCGTGTGAAGATTTGTTAGACTCCACCCTCTCCACCCTGTCCTACAGCATTTTATCAGCAGCACACTGAGTACGTGAAGAGCCACACTCACTGGTCATGTCACATTGTCACAAAATGTTCTTTTTAGGAAGCAGAAAGGAAGTTGCCGAAGCAAAAAAATAAAGAAACTTCTCACCCTTTCTCCTTGACAGGTGCCAATTTCTGTTCTCGTCTTCTCCATCTCTGGAGCCAGTCTGGCCAGCGTAGCCTTCACTTCCTTCTCTATTTTTTCCCCCAGAATCAGCAGCTTTTCCACCGAGACCTCCATGATGTCTAAATCTGAAATTTCATTATCAAGTCTCTTTATCTCCATTGGCAGCTTGTTTCTTTCCTTGCTCATCAGGATCAACACTTGACGTTGGCCCAGAATAATCACCATCAATCCCATAGACAGCAAGGTGCACAAACAGGCCACAATCCCCTGACCCCGCATTGATGCTGTTTTGGTTGCTATGATGCAGAGAGAGAAAGCGAAAACAATGAGAGAGATAAACATATCTGCAGAAGCAATCAATTACATACATTTCTTATCATTCACAGTGTGATATCAAAGGTCAGTTGACTTTAAACTTCTTACTCTCTGAGTCACATTTCAACCTTACCTTCCTCTCTGTATGTAGTCCACTTTAGTTCCTGCTTTCCTCTGTTCAGGTATTTGCCACACAGAGTGTGTCTACCTGGGCAGCAAACGACCAAAGTGTCACTTTGTTTGCAGCCCGTGTCAGTTCATGCTCTTCACTCTTTTGCCTCCTCCCTCTTCCTCAACAGACTGGTTGTCATTGAGTTTCACACGGCAAACAGGTTGAGTAACTCTGTTAACATTCAGTGGAGCCGGTGTGGCATAAATGATAAGACCAACAAAAGTGTACTTTGTCCTCAGTAAGGGATTTATTTTAATGTGTTTTGTGATACTGAAAAGCAGTGATGAGAGGGTTGTGGGTGAATCAATTTCAAAATGAGTGTACAATGTTTAACAAAAGTAATACAATAATGAACTCACTGTCTTCAAAAAGCAAACCTAAACAGTGCGTTTACCAGTTTACTACAACAAAGGAAAAAAGGATTGGGAATGTTATCAAGATGCAGGCGATATTCTTTTGGTTTCAAGTAATCCACACACAGCAGCGTCTGATCATCATCACAATCTCCTAATGGCATCTGCAAGATTTCACAGACCGGAGGAAAACAACCAATCAGAGCCGAGCTGGAGCCTTGCCGTCTCTGAGCAGCTGTCAATCACTCACAAACTCTGATCAAACGGTCAAACTAGGCAGCGCTGATCAAATATGAATCAATATTCTGTTACTGTAATACCTATTTCTCAAATCAAATGTTTTCAGAAACATCTTGTAGTGTACTGTTTAGCTGTAAAATTAGAAAGTTTGTGACCCGGCAACCATGTTGAGATCAGTTGAGGAAATACCAAGCACCGCCCTCCAGCCAGAGCAAACTTTCTCATTTTATAGCTGAGCAGTACACTACAAGATGTTTCTGAAAACATTTTATGTGAAAAATAAGCATTACAGTAACAAAATATTAATTCATATTTGGAGTTTGCAAGTGATTGACAGCTGCCTTCGTTGAATGAACAGCCAATAGGAACGCTCTCTATCTCTGAAATGACCTGTGATTGGCTAAAGTCTCCCGTTACAGGTTAGATTTTTTAAAGCCAGAAAACAGAGCCATGGGGAGGTGCAGAAGTCTAGTTTTCTCTCAGAACACTTGAATTACAATATGCTGAAAGGTTATTATGGAACTTTTATCCAATGATGCCAAAAATATTCTGCCAACTGCCACTTTAAATATGTCAGTCTTAGTCAAACGACAGAGTTTCAGCTCATTGTTTAGCTGTCCGGTCCACAGATTTACTGTTTTGCTTCACTCTCACTGTCCTCAGCCACAGCAGTTTCCAGTGGAAAAGCTCTAAAAACCCACTGTACACTACCTGCTCAGCACCAAAGAGCAGACAGAAAAAAATCTGCAACTAGTTGGTGGAGCATTTAGCAGCTTCAGATAGTCTTTTTAATATTTTCCCGAAGAGGTAACAAACTTTCACAAGAAGAAAAGCTAAGATTATAGAAATGTTGTGAAGCAGAAATGTTCTATCTTGTGGAGGGGATCCTAATCCACAGGTTGGGAACCATGTGGTGTAGTGTTTACTTTTCTATGTATGGACTGCTGTTGTTATCCTGCTAGACTAGTTACAGTATGTCCAGGGCCTTACGCCAGAAACCCTTCCCACATACTTCACTGTCACGCTTTGTCAAGTCAGGTCTGACCGGCCTGACTCGCTTTACTGGAATGGGAAAAAAAAAATGTGGTTGTTTGCTCACACACTAATCTACGTCACAGTTTGCAAGCTGTTTTATTTACTTTTTCCTTTTGTGTGATTGTTTTTCTCCTTAAGTAAAGGGGAGGTCTGTTGTATAAGCCTGTGGTTTCTGGACCTCTCCTGTCACATTTCTTATTTTCATTATCTGGATTTTATGATGTGTGTGCAAATAAAATAAAATGAAATGTTTAGTTAGTTAACAAGTTAATTGTTTGAAGCTGAAGCAGGCGAGATTGGAGCAAATATGATTAAAAAAATTTTTTTTTATAAAACGGTCGCTATATCCTGACAGTAGTACATGAAGAAGGTAACCTGAAAAAAATCATCTGCCTCTGTGTCCTCCGGTGCTCCTAACGGCATCTGCAAGATTTCACAGACCGGAAAAAAACATACAGTAAGAGCTGATCTGGGATCTGCTGTCGAGCTGCTGGCTTTTAGAGCTGGCTGTCAATCACTTGCAAACTCCGACCAAATGGTCAAACTAGGCAGCGCTGATCAACTATGAATCAATATTCTGTTACTGTAATGCCTATTTCTCACCTCAAATGTTTTCAGAAACATCTTGTAGTGTACTGTTTAGCTGTAAAATGAGAAAGTTTGTGACCCGGCAGCCATGTTGAGATCAGTTGAGGAAATACCAAGCACCGCTCAAATGACCGGAGCACAGCCAATAGGAACGCTCTCTCTCTCTGAAATGACCTGTGATTGGTCAAAGTCTCCCATCACGGGATAGATATTTTAAAGCCTGAAAACAGAGCCATGAGGAGGTACAGAAGTCTAGTTTTCTCTCAGAACACTTGAATTACAATATGCTGAAAGGTTATTATGGAATTTTTGCCCAATGATGCCAAATAATTGTTGCCTACTTCAGCTTTAACACGTGTGGTTATCTTCCATGTTGACATGAGACTGTTCAAATCTAAATACAGTAAATATTGATATAATACAGGCAGCTAAGAATCTATATTTACCATACAGCATCTGGTCTATATTAACTTTTTTTTAAATATTTTTTTCAATATGTTATTGTTATATAATATTATGCACTTACAAATTGCAAAACATTTTTTTTCAGACCTTTTTCAGACATTTTCTTGGGACATTTTTTTAGACTTATTTTTTCCAACATTTTTCAAACTTTTTTTTTTCAGGCATTTTTCAGAGTCTTTTTTTTCCAACATTTTTCCAACTTTTTTTTCAGACATTTTTCAGACTTTTTTTTCCAAACATTTTCAAACTTTTTTTTTCAGACATTCTTTACAGACTTTTTTCAGACTTTTTTTGGGGACATTTTTCAAACTTTTATTCCAACATTTTTCAAACTTTTTTTTCTTTTTTCTTATCTGGACCTTGAGTCTGCAATAAAGTTTGAATTGATTGAATATGAATGAGATTTTCACTTCTGGAAACCTCACTGTTGTCACTTCCAACTCTCGCGAGAGTTTGTGTATGACGTTGTAATGTATTATTTGTAATGTATTATTGTTGTTGTTGCTTTTTTTTCAGACTTTTTTCAGACTTTTTTTCAGACATTTTTTCCAGACTTTTTTCAGACTTTTTTTCAGACATTTTTTCCAGACTTTTTTCAGACTTTTTTTGGGACATTTTTCAGACTTTTCTTTTTTTTTTTTTACCTTTTTCAGACATCGTTCAGACTTTCTTTTCCAATATTTTTCAAACTTTT
>CAKAKR010035478.1:0-10218 GCA_916700685.1 Adelosebastes latens
ACAACCCCACTTCAAAACACCCGAACCATCCCTTTAAGTTAAATTGAGTCTCACATTTGGACTAATCAGGTAATATCTAACTCTAATCCACTGGGTGTCACAGCTCTTGGTTGGCTGTGTGCACCGTAAATCTGATGGAAATAATAAAACTAAAGACATAAAAAATGACTATTTGAGCTCAGCTTGAATCAAATTTGGTGTCTGTTACATAACGAAAAAGTATACTTCAAATTTATTTTATGAAGTATACTTAAGTAAAGTTCAAGTATACAGTATATTTCCCAAGTATACTTTATGTAGTAAGTATACTAATATCAATATACTAGTAGTATCCAAAAAAGAGGGAGTTCAAGGCACTCTTCTGGCAAAAAATAAAAAGCCTTTATTCAAATGGAATTTCATGAAATGCTAAAAACAATGCTGGTACATGTTCAGATTGGGTAACAACGCGTAGCAGCACAAACAGCCTTCTTCAGGGTGTATAGTAGTAGTATAGTATAGTATAATAGTATACTTGTAAGTGCACTACTTTAATACTTCTTGGGACTAAATTGGCCCACTTTTTAGTTTATAAAAGTATACTGTTTAGTGTACTTTAAGTATAAGAATAGTAGACTTTGAGTACACAACTAGTTTACACGTAAATTTTATTTTGTACTGCAACTATACTGTAAGTATACTGATAGTTTACTAGTTTTATAATGGTAGCCCACTTTTTAGTTTATCAAAGTACACTTTAAAATATACTCTAAACTACTTGTTTAATACTGTAAGTAAACTTGTATATACTTGAAGTCCACGTTCTAGTTTATGAAAGTGCACTTTAAAGTATACTCTCAGTAAACTACTAGTTTAATAGTTTTTATTCTGCAAGTATACTTGTATATACTTGTAGCCCACTTTATAGCAGAGATAGGGACTCGAGTCTGTGGCTTGGACTCGAGTCGCACTTAAGTTGCACGCTCAAGGACTTGAGACTTGACTTGGACTTGCAAAAAAGACTTGTGAGCATCTCTGCTTTTTAGTTCATGACAGTATATTTTAACTTATAGTACTTAGCCAATGATTTATGTGTTACATAAGGCATGTAAAAAAAACATGACTCCCTATTTTTACTGCTTTGAACACAGAGTAAACCAATCCCAACTACCCCAAACCTGTCATTATACTGACTGTTGAGTTCTGGAGTCATGAATGTGGACCAAGCTGCTTTGTCCTGGTGGCTGTTTTTAAGTGGTAGAGTAGCTGGTATGTTCTTATCAGCGAATACAGACTTTCTCTTTTGGCTTGTTTTCAAAATGTATATTGCCTCAGGGAGGGGGGCGGGGGGGTTAGGGGGGGGGTCGTTCTTAATGGCTAAAAGTAGGTTCTTCTCATGACTACCTTGCATTGCTAAGCAGATCCAAGCAAACTCACTTTAATTGCCAAATATTTTATTTATTATCAGAAAACTGCATGTTTTAACATAAGAAAGTGGGGCAGTTTTGCCTTTCCAAATTTAAAAACATAGCAGCTGCTTCACATGCTCAGTTTCAGGTAGTTATGCCAAGTAGAGGTCCTCGGCATTTCACCCTGACATCCCGAAAACCAACACGTTCTCACTCCCAACTCGTCAAATACTGACGCTTGGTCAGTGGCCATACGCTTCAAACTATGATGCTCAAGGTTCCCCTCTAATGCCAGTTTTGGACGTGTCAGGGACGGCGTATCAGTTTCTGCTTGTTACATGCATAGTGTCTTTTCAAAATAAACTTCCATGCGTTGGTATTTGATGAGTTAGGAGTGAGAACGACTTGCAGAAACACAAGGCTACCATGCACCTTGTATATTTTTACCTTTTCCTTCTCATAAGATTTCATACCGGTGTTCCTGACCTCAGATTGAAAACCGCTGGCAGCTGGAGCCACAAGCTTGTGGGCGATGAGCTCCCAAAGAGCTCCTCCAGCCTGCCAGCTCAGTGCAGTATGGAAGCGGTCCGAGCCAACAGTAGCAGTTAGCTGAGCCTTTATTTATGAAAGGGGATTTGCTCTCCTCATGTTAAGTAGCTGGCAGAACAGCAGCCAAAGCAAATCACTAATACTTCCTCTTCCTCTTCCTTCCTCCCTCTATCCCACTCTGTTGTAGGAACTTGAAGCTAAAGGACGTTGGGTACCAGCCCAGCAGGGTGTGTTTGGCTACTGTCTCTATACTTTACATTATAGACCACATTCATATTCTGACTCAGACTGTAAGAACAGAACAGCAGAAACAAGCTGCAGACAAGTGTGGTGGTGAAACTTTCCATCCAGCGTTATACTTTAATCTGACTCCCTTCCCATCTTCCCCCTCACTGACTCCAATCATGTAAGTGGTTACTCCAAAGTAAACCTGTAATCACATACTCCCTCAAGCTCCTCTGCACTCTGCAGACCGCAAAGTCTCTCTTTCCCTGTTCTATATCTGCTTATATCTTCTTTCTGTTTCTCTGTTCTTATTTGTCCTCATAAAGCAGGTTGTCAACGCTCTTTATGGAAAAGTTGACTATCAATATCTTCTCGTTAGAAACAGCATCCGAGGGGAATACTCCCGGATGACAGGGTTACACATATCCATTCCTTCTCTCCTTGGAGCTGCCGTGGCTTGCACTGCGCACTGTGTTGCTCCAGTGATCATTGAGCCTCCGGGGATTAAGTGCTTGGCTCAAGGGCAGGTCAATACTAATTATTGACTGCAGGGTTGCTATACGTTCGTTCCACCCACTCAGGTCTCCCCCAGATGGTTCATGAAATCCAACAGGCAAGACAGTCACAAGCCCACCCTTACCAAAAAGCATTCTACTTCATGTTTATTTTATGAAGTACACTTAAGTAGTAAGTATACTTATATCAATGTACTAGTAGTATACTTATAAGCGTACTGCTTCAATACTTCTTGGGACTAAATAGGCCCACTTTTTAGTTTATAAAAGTATACTTTCAAGTGTACTTTAAGTGTAAGAAGAGTAAACTTTGAGTACACAGCTAGTTTATATTTAAGTCTTATTTTGTACTGCAACTATACTACAGTATAAGTATACAGATAGTTTACTAGTTTTATACTTGTAGCCCACTTCATAGTTTATGAAAGTGCACTTTAAAGAATATTCAGTAAACTACTAGTTAAATATTTTTTGTACTAAAAGTATAATAATTTATAATTTTCTTAAGTATATCTTGATCAAAAGATTAAGTACACTTAGACTTTTCTGTATACTTGTCAGTATAAGCCAAGAACACGTTTGTTAAGTATATCTCTGATAAGTACATAAGAAAGTAGACTGAAAGTATACTCTCTTATTTGAAGTTTTAAAGAAGTATACTAATAGCACACTTGAATAAACTTCTTTTTTGTAAGGGCAAGGGAAGAGTATAAGTGACTTTATATTCATGAGTGTGTGAATCTCAGACACTCACACTCCTTACAAATGAGTAAAATGGTAAAAATCAACATTCGACACATGAATATATGAAGCAGAATTAATTTCTCCAGCAGTATTACCCTCTAGACCAAAATGCAGTGCAACTAAAAGATATTGACTATTTTTTATTCCTCCAGCTTTATTAAAAATAAAACAATATCAAAAAATAATTGCAGTTTAAATATTAACAGTGAAAAAAAGTTTAGCCAATTACTAGTCTTCTTCAATCCTATATTTTTGCTTTATTTACTGTGAAACATATTCAATCTGTCAATGGGCCCTTAAAAAAGGAACAACGGAACTAAACTGACCTAATAAACTGAAGCCAAAGGGGGTAACACAAAGACAAACACTACCACAAATAAAACAAGGCAGGACATTTAGTCCATCTGTATAAATATTTGAACCAAAACAGAAGCACCAACAAACTAATAAAGTCTAAAGCAATAAACAATCTACTCTTAATCCCCACATGATGTGGCAGCACTTGGTACATTCTGATTGGCCACTTCCTGTATTTAAGAGCTGTGCTTTAAGGGGAGCAACTTTTGCTCAAGCCTGACAAGATGTTCCTCCACCAGCAGCAACCAGCAGCACCAACCAGCAGCACCAACCAGCAGCACCAACCAGCAGCAACCAGCAGCAACCAGCACTGGTAAAGTTAAATCACCTGTGTGGCAGCAGGCTGTTACAGGACAATGTGTGCTTTAAAGCTGCGGTGGGAAGAAATGGAGAAAATAGGATTAATAAAAGTTATTTTTATAAAACGGTCACTATATCCTGACAGTAGTGCATGAGACAGGTAATCTGAAAAAAATCATGTGCCTCTGTGTCCTCCGGTGCTCCTAATGGCATCTGCAAGATTTCACAGACCGGAGGAAAACAACCAATCAGAGCTGATCTGGAGTCTGCTGTCTATGAGCCGGCTGTCAATCACTCACAAACTCCGATCAAACGGTGAAACTAGGCAGCGCTGATCAAATATGAATCAATATTCTGTTACTGTAATGCCTATCTCTCTCTTCAAATGTTTTCAAAAACATCTTGTATTGTACTGTTTAGCTGTAAAATGAGAAAGTTTGTGACCCGGCAGCCATGTTGAGGAAATACCAAGCACCGCCCACCAGCCTTAAAGCCTGAAAACAGAGCCATGAGGAGGTGCAGAAGTCTAGTTATCTCTCAGAACACCTGAATTATAATATGCTGAAAGGTTATTATGGATTTTTTTGCCCAATGATGCCAAAATGATACTGCCTACTGTCAGTTTAATATGTGCAGAGGAGTTGTAAAGAGGAGTTGTGTAGAGGAGTTGTAAAAGTAGAAGTTAATCCAGAAAGACTGATTGCAGTAACTTGTTGTTATGTGACCAATGAATTATTTATTTCTCTTCTTGACCCTTTCCTTGACCCGTTTCACCGTATAGACCGAGCTGCCAAGTAAAAGGTCGCGACCTAAAGCGGTCGCTGACAGACAGGATAGTTCTCCACTTCCCCATGAGCACAGGCCTACAGAGGGTCAAGAAACCATCAATGAAAATCGTTAGTTCCCCAAATAGCTTACACCACACTAAAAGTACCATCCTATGGATGGATTCAATGCTGTATATGTGTCCTTTCCTGAAACAGTCTTAAACCAAGTGAAAAACACAGTATCTGGTGAGGTTAAAATGATGGTTAAAGATGCTAAATTCGATACTCAGAGTATTAATAAAGCAGCAAACATCTATTGTCTTTGTAAAGATATAGAGGAGTAATGTCTACCTGAGCAGAGAATGAAGTCTGTCTCCCTCTGTGTGTGTGTTGTAATCCGTGTTTCTCTTTGCCTTGTTTGCTTTTAGGCATGTGAGCGTTCCCCACTGGCTAGCTCACTGCCGCCGCTCTGCACTGCTCTCATACGACGGTTACAGCTGATAACGGCGTCCCGACCGATGGCGTCATCGCTGAAGCGTAGCACCCATCCTCCGGTTCCCTCTCAGGTAAACACTGTTAGCGCAGTCAGCACTTTCGCCGTTGTTTGCACTGTAAGTAATGTTAGCACCGTTGGCTGCGAGCAGCTGGCTCGCCGTCGCCATGTTGAGAGCCGATGAGAGGCAATAGAAATCCTATATTCAGCACCTTTGAATAATTACAGTACAGAAAATTATATTTTGGATGTTTAAACTCCATTTGTTATTTTTTTTTTAATGTCCTGATTGGTGAAAAGGAACAAAAATCAATCCCAAAAACAAAAAGATTAAAAACCACGATGGAAAGATGCTCAGACCTACTTTACATACTAACGCCTCTTCAACCCATTGTAAATCGATATACTGCAGCTCTCAGTATATAAGAGGAGCGTATAAGAGTTGACCCCACTGAAAGGTCACGACCTCAGACTAAGAGGCAGACAGTGCTGCCGTGGCTACAGAGAGCTGTGGGTGTTCTAAATCTGTTGATAAGCATGTGTATGTGTAAGTGTTTGTTTGTGTGCATTCAGAGAAAAATATATTCATGTTTGTGTTTAATCCACATGCATCACCGTTTAGGATCATAACAAACATTGGTTACATAACTGTACGCTGTGGGTTTCAATGTTTGTTGATGTTTCTAATCGAGGACTCGATGCTTTCTTTTGCTGAATCATTGGACGTTGCTTTGTTTTAAAGCCTCAGTGTAATGTAGGTGTGTGTGTGTGTGTGTGTGTGGGAACCACACTTCATTTGTATTTCGACACCATAAAAAGGGGGATATGTAATCCTGCTGTATTTGATTTTGGCCACAGTGTCAAATCAGTGCTGTCACTGACCCCTCCAGGCTCTATCAGGTGCTTCTAAGCCCCGATGTAAAATGTGCAGGTAAAACTGATGTGCAAATGTTTGCTTTTGTGCCTCGCCTACAGGTTTGGCATACATTACATTGCATTACATTACATTACATTACATTACATTACCATTTAAAGGGGACATATCATGAAAAACTCACTTTTACAGTGCACATACATTTGGGTATCTGGAGTGTCTACCAACCCACAAACTGTGAAATAAGACTTCAGAAGAATTTTTTGTGGGCTGTCTTGATCAGAAAACATGTGATTCAACAACCCATTCACATTTGGCTCCCCTTCCTATGTCACATGCAGGCTCATTAGAATATGCAGCCCATTCTCCTTCCCTGGGAGTCAAATACGGACGCTTTGTCACGGCCATTGGCTTTCATTACCGTCGCACAAGACACCCTTTTGCAGCGGTAGGAGACGCAGCAACAGTACACGGGAAATAGCAGTAGTGATGTAATATAAAGAGCGAAAGAGATAGACCGTGCTGTAGAAGGGGAGGTGGATGGGTCCAACAACACAAGGCTTTCACCCAGGAGACCGCCTTGTGTCCCGTGTTCACAACATTGAGTCACATTTGCACTATAAAAAGTAATCATTTTTAAACCCAACCTTGTTGTTTTTTCACAAACCTTACTGTGGTTTTGTTGCCCAATCCTAAGCAAGTGTTTTTGTTTAATTCACAACATTAAGCACGTGTTTACTGCGACCGAAAAGTGACGGCGAGGAGTCATTAAGAACGTGGTTAGTGCAACGGAAAAAGTGACGCCGAGGAGTCTGACGAGTTGGAATTATAGGTTACCGCCCACATCTGGAGAACTACCTTTGCAAAGGTGCGCCATATTTTTCTCTCAAACCAATCGGAGCAGACTGGGCTTTTTCAGGAGGGGGTCTTAAAGAGACAGGCGCTAAAACAGACCGTTTCAGACAGAGGGTGAATACAGGTATATTCAGACAGACTGTATGAGAAAAAGAATGTGTTTTGTGCATGTAAACATGTCCTAGTAGAAACCCAAAATACAAGCATGAAACTGAAATTGAACTTGTTATGTCGCCTATAATTTCCAGAGATATTGTCATAACTTTGAAACCGCTGCGAGGCGAGGCGAGGCAGAGCTGTTGAGCTTTGGATTTCTCCACAGGGAATAATGGTGTGCATGGTTGCTGTCTAACAAAATACACTGAGCAAGGTGACGGTGAGCACTGTGACTATCCTAAAAGTTAAGATTTTATTGCTTGGTGGATGTTTTATACTGCTTGACCTTCAAATGTAGAAACAATAACAGCACCCACACAGCCCTTTTACGGGAGACAACAATAACTGGAGTCATTTTCAATTGAGAGCCTTAACGGTAAATAAAAGCAGTCGTGCATCACTTGCAAAGCTTGTTAGCCCTCTGACGTGTTGAGCCCACAAATCCCTCCTGCTGCAGTGAAAGAATTCCGGTATCTTCGCATGTTGAAGTAATGACAGCGACCTCTCAATTGGTGAAAACAAAAGCACACAAGCTTCTGCTTCTCTCTTCCAAAGCAGCCTTGGAAGTGGCTCTTAGAAAAAGGCCATAATCCTGTTTAGTTGTTGTTGTTGTTGTTGTTGTGTGGACACAGCGCTGTGGCTGTTATGTAGAAACAGTGTAGGTGAAGGAAGGTGGGAGGCGTGCCTCAAACATGGAGCTGCCTGCCAGCTGTATAGTCACACAATACATACAAATATTAACACGTGTAGACAATTATGCAGCAGTAAAAGCAGGGATTCAAACACACAGTATGTTCACGTTCACGTGCAGACACACAATCAACGATGCGTATTTGTGTGTCCTTTGATAATGTATGTAAAGAGAGTTTTTATGTTCCAGGCAGATGAACAATCTTATTTTCTGATATGCGACTCGCTGCCTGATGTGATGCTCTATTGACAGTGAAAATCAGCGTTCGTGTGCTCACATGAGCAGTTTGTATGAGTCTATATGAATGTGTGTCTACAGTGTGTGCGCGCCCGTGTCTGGATGCACGCTGTGTGTGTGTGTGTGTGTGTGTGTGTTGCTTTTACAGTAGAAAATCATATTCATAGGAGGGTAATGTAGTGTAAGCAGTCCTCTTGTGCCTAAAGCCTGAGCCAATATGATGAGAAATTGGCTTTCTATAACAAAGAGAGGTGGAACTGGAGGGAAAATATAAATTACAGTTAATAGATAAATAATAGAAATGCTGAAATGTGCTGCGCAAAAACTACTGGACAAAACGGTGAATTGAATTTTTTCTATTTGGCTAAACCTTCTAGATTTACACTGTTGCACATTTTCATTCATTACAGTATGCCATTTGGATCGGCTGGTTCAGACAGCTGAGGGTTAAAGCTCTCAGAGTGCAGTCTTCTTGAAAGCCGCAGGATGCAATTTAAGCCAGTGGCTCACCATTTTATTACAGCAGACAGATTCCACTTCACACTCAATGCTGTGATTCTTATATAAAAAAAAAAAGAACTGGCCGGTCTTTTCTAACAACAGAAAGAAAGACAGACACTGCATTCAATCTATGCATCATTTTCTGCCCTTGAAACTGTTTTATGACTCACAGCTCTAACTGTCTTTAGAATGCTGCTCAGCACGAGAGAGACACATGAATGGTCATGTTGCAGGTGGGAGTGTTTGCTGTATACACATTTCTCAGACGCAGAGGTGCTCAGATATAATCAAATGTATCTCTTAAGCCGTAGTCTGTGTCCTGATACACCATGTTGTCATTTTCATTTACTACTTTAAAGGGACTGTTTGTAACTTCTTACATGTATAAATCATTGCTGGTCGGTGTCCCATGCGCGCTCCCGTGTGGCTACGCTGTTCAGACAAGACTCCAACACAAACTACACGGAAGCACCAAAACCATAAAGTTTTATCTAGTGAAGCCCGTCTTGCAAAACAGTGTTGGCCGCGGTCGAAGGACACGGGGAAGACCTTAGCTTTGGTCTCCAGAGCCGGAGTCTCTGCTGTACTCTGCTCCTCTGCCTTAACTCATACACCGCGCTAGTTCTCACTTGCTACCTAACTGCACCTCTCACGTGCATGCACGCACACTACACACTGCAAAAGAGTTAGTTTAGCTCTGAGAATATCTAGTGAATGTACAGTGGACGTTTGTGCAGAAATATATGCTGCAGCTCCACCAGACCGACAGAGGTTTCCCGTGTCTTGTGAAGTGACGGGGCTCTGGAGCGAGAAACGTTATCGTCTCCGACCAAAACTCCGGTGTCTCCCCTGTTCCTTCTGACCGCGGTCGGGAGACTGAAGCAGGAAAAGCCAACACTAGGATCAGCAGTGATTCATGGAGAGACCTTCGTCCGGTCAGCTAACATTACTGCCAAGCAGCAGAAATATAGAGTGATATTGTGGTTTTAGCTGACGTGTGTCGCCTCACTGTTTTGAGCGATGCTCGTTCATGTCTATGTAGAGCGAGCACGAGCTCGAGCGTGAGCAACAGGACGCTGACTTTCGTTGACTTAACGGCCACAGGTGTCGCTGTTAACAAATTCTTACATAGAGTCCCTTTAACACTGGCAATGTTTTGAATGTGTGTGTAGTGTGTTGCATGAAAAACCAAACCAGCAGGTCAGAGACCTCAAAGTCACAAGTGACCAGCCGCCATGACACACATTCACACACTGAGTCACACGTGTTCTTCTCTCCAAGATATCGCAGTGACACACTTCCAGACCACACGAAGGCCTACTTAGAGAGCTCCTCACAAACACACACACACACACACAAGCTTTCAGTGTCTGGATGTGTTCTTACAAACACAACAACTTCCTTCTTCCTCGTCCTCTCTCTCCATTCTCCTCCTCTATTCTTCCTCCGTGCTTTTTCATCTTCCATCTTCTGTCTCTGTTCACCTTCCTCATTATCTCTCTGCTCTTGTTCTTCTTCCTCCCTGTGTTTCTCTCTCCAGATCTCTTATTGTCTCTCGTTCACTTG
>CAKAKR010035481.1:0-22862 GCA_916700685.1 Adelosebastes latens
ACACACACACACACACACGCACACACACACACACACCACACAGACACACCACCACCACCGCTACCTGTCGCCCACCGCATTACTGAGCTCTAATCAGATACATCCCCATGGGCATCAGTCTGCGAGGGTTACACAGGAACAGACCACATTTGAATTAAAGGTGCAATATGCAACTTTGTTGCATATAAATAACAAAATTAGGAGAATATACATCTGTGTCTGATGACTGTGTGCACATAGCTGAAGCCGTCTATTTAACATTATTTCAACAGTATATGTCACATAGAAGTGGTGTACATCATCTGAAAGCTGGGATCCTGTGTGTCAAGTTGTTCTAGTCATAAATCAGAAATAAACATGAATTAAATAATTAATCAAAATAAATTGTTAAAGTGTATAATGGCTTAGAAAATTAGGGTAGAAGTATATGGCCATTCCCATGCCCCATAATGTCTCATAAATTGTTACTTTGTTGCAGCAATTTTTGGGTTGATACCATTTGTTTCACAGATTTGGTGCTAAATTGAGCCATTTTTTACCACTCAAAGATTGATAAAAATGATCAATAATCCCTCAAAAATACCACATTAAGACACCAAGACCTTGAGGAACACCATAGAAAAAGCCATGCTGTCATTTGGTATCAAAAACGTTTGACATTTGGAGATTTCTGCAAGAATTGCATTTTTCGGCGATTGGATAGCGAGCACTTCTGTTGTGTAAACTGCTCAGAAACACCCTTATTGTCAATCTAGCTAGGAAAGCCATCTATCCTCTGAATGCTCTAGGTCTCTAGTTTGTTACTGTAAAGTTTCATGAGGCTGTGATTATCCTAGAGGTCACCACAGGTAATTTTATACAGTGAGGTCAAGTCATCACACATTGGGCTCATTGGATCCACAAGAGTCTGATCTTTACAGTGATACCCAATTTATGTAACTCAAGACTGTATAGGGACCCCAGTATGCAGAAATATTCAAACACAACATTTTAGAATAAGAGAAAATAACACATTTATACTGCATGCAAAAAACTGCATGTGATTATCATAAAGTGGGCATGTCTGTAAAGGGGAGATTTGTGGGTACCCATAGAACCCATTTACATTCACATATCTGGAGGTCAGAGGTCAAGGTACCCCTTTGAAATTGGCCATGCCAGGTTATCCTCGCAAAAATTTTACCTACCAATAGATTCATAAGGTTTTATAGTTTTATATGTACTGTAATGTACTAGTGATATATGCACCTTCACTCTCGAATTAAACTGAACCTGATACAGCCTCCGAAAGACAGTAAAGTCAGTCGGGATCAGTTTCAGGGAGCTTTTTGCCTTTTTTTCCCGTTGTTGTTGTTTTTTTTAAAAATTAAAAACACGCTGGGAAATGGCCAGAGTGCAGAGAGATACTAATGACAGAAACCAAACCAGGACGAGTAGACTGAAGGACATTTTTTTAAATATAGATGTTGGTAAAATGTCAAGGGGACTTGGGGACGGTTTTATACTCGCCAACAAATGTGAGCTGCGTTTTAAAGTGCAGCAAACTTTTAATACATAAAATCCATGGAAAGAAGCAATAAAAAAGGACTTAAGATACTATAAATATATTTAAGACAGTGAATATCGCTACAGCTATTTTTTTTTATTTATTATCATTTTAGTTTAGTGTGGCTGTGTAGGAGAAGTCACACTCTCCCCTTGCTCATTGACCCTCAGGTAGTCTGACAAAATATATATATAAAGCAAAATAACCCTCTTCTCTAAACTGTCCTCACTTTCTATCCATTATTCTCATTTGTCCCATCATTTCCTTGAAAAGTAGCACACAATGTGATACTTATTAGTCCCTACCTTTTTAATTAGCAGCTACCTGCTTACTGTACTGTAGATTGAACAGTTAGCTCACTGCATGTTGTGTAATGAGTCTGCACCATGGTGAGAATGGCTGAAAGAAAAAGCCTGGAGTTAAATAAGCAGCTAAACCACAAGTGCCCAAAAACATGCTTATTGATAATTACCACCTATAGTGTCATGAGCTCCAACACACACACATTCACACACACTGATGTGCAATACATGCAAAGGCCCATTTTAGCAAGTTTTCCCTTTCATAGCCGTTTGAGGCCCTCAGAGTATATACGGATGGTTACATATTCCACACATGGCTCTCCCATCAGTTCCACCCTCCCTCTTCTTACTCTTCCTGTGATTTTCCAACAATGGTGGCCAAGGATGAAGCCCTCTACTGTCCCATCTGCTGGGTGTGGGGTGGGTGTTGACCGGTGTCTCCCTCCAAGGATACCATTTCCGATAAAACTCATGAAGGGAGACGAGAGGGAGAAGGGAGAGCCGGGAGGGGGATCGAGGTAGCGTCCAGCCCTCCCCCCCCCACCTTCCAACCCCTGCATCTGGAACACTGTAGCTGCCACAGCCATGCACACATGGTCAGAGTTAGGTCTCAATATGTCTGGCGGCTGACTCTAAATGGATGGTGTACGAGGCTGTGTCATAAAGGATTACAGTGTAGTAGAGGAGTGATGCAGAAGGCTATGAGCCTCTATAGGCGCAATTGCACAGGCCAAAGGGGGTTGATTTAAAAATGTCATTTGTCACAGACTACCTGGTTATACTCTGTAATCTGTAATATGATACAGTACAATGGGATGCAGCTTTACTTCATTTAAGGGAAAAAAAATCACTGCAGTTGCTCAGTTATTGGTCAAGCACCATCTGTCTCACATTTCAAGGATAACAAACATTCACTTTGTGCGTCCGTAGACTGAAATTATATGATGAGTTGTAAATAATAAAATGAATGATGGCTGAATTCCATTAAGCTGTTTCAGTTTATGTTGGCTCACTGTCACACTGTCATGGCCTACGGGGACTCTTGAACAGAACAGAGCCATCATTAATGTTATTAGTAACACCTGTGCTTTTCCCACTATGACAAGTCAAAATGTGGGCTGTGATAAAAAAGGACTGAGTTGCTCACCGTGGAGGTGGAGGGAGGGTTGGGATCTGATAACATTGTTATTAAATCCAAATCTAGTATTGAATCTCCTTACTAAATCTGAATCCTTTCCAATCCCTTTGGAAATCTAATAAGGTTCAGCTTTTAACATGTGGAAGTAACAAAAGTTAGAAACTAATAGTAAAAGACCTCAAATCACATTTTGTTGGCCGAGAGGGCAGAAACACTGCAGTGCTGAGTGGCAGCCGAATTAATGTTCACCTTTAGCTACAGCCTTAATATGAGATAAATAGCAAAAGATATGAAATATTGCTCAATCCTGATAACTGGCTTTTCAGCCACTTGGGAGCAGCAACAAGTTGTGAACACAACACTAACATGTGACTTTTTAAGTTGATAAGGTGAACTTGTTAGCGAACATGCCTTTAATTTAATCATCCAGCAGTTATGGAGCGAGTCGTGTTTCTGGTCACCTGGTAAATGTTTCTATTCAATTGTCAAGCAAATTTTAAGAAAACTTTTGAAATGTCGCAAAAAAAGAAATATGAAGTGAATAAGTGAAACTACGCCAAGCGTGATCTTGTCAGACATTAACACTAGCCTATAGGCTACGCTTTACCCATGGCTGTAATCCACCAGTAAACAGAGCAAAAGAAGTAGAGGTTGGGAAGTGGAAACATAACGAACTAGAAGTGCACTCGGAGAGCGCAGACCTCCGCCAAGACAGGTTTCATGTATGTCAACAAAATCTAATGAATTGTTCATTGTGCCACACCCCACCCCTCCACAAAATTTCATTCAAATCCATCGCAGACTCTTGGAGTTATCCTCCAAACGGACAAACCAACAAACAAACCAACGCCGGTGAAAACATAACCTCCTTCGGCCTTGGCAGAAGGGGCTGCACTTTCTTCACCAGCTACTCTCTAACTGTTTCTGTCTGCTGTTTGGTTCTGAGCAGGTGTACTGTGGGTTTATCAGAGATTTTTCAATGAAAACAGCTGCCTGCTGTGTCTGAAAACGACACTACGAGAGCTGAGAGAGTGAACCAACAGCTAATCAAGGAGTTGAAACTCACTATAAAGCTATAAAGCTGAGGGTAGCTTCAGATTCCGGTGATAATTCTCTGTCGGCTCATCACTACGAGCGACCTCTTTTGCATTGTCACATTGTTTTCTCAGTCATTTGATGGATTATGATACAAAATATCAATTATAGCCACTTTAAATACATCTGTCACATTGAAACAACAGGTGCAGCCTAATGACATTATACCTTATTTTCCATGAGCTACTTCCCCAAAAGGTCCTGATCCAACCAGATCAAAATGGAGCCAGCCTTTTCCAGAATGTGTCATGGTAGCTCCTTCACTTAGCAGGACCAGAGTGTTAGCAGGGCTGAATCATAAGACGGTATTTCTCCGTTTGTAATTGAATTGATTGAAGTTCGGGCAAGGATGTGGCAATCCAAATGAAAGAGTCCGGCTAATAGCTCTCTGATTAACACTGGTTTCTTTCTCTTGCTCACAGCCACAATGACACACACAGACATGCAGAGTATAATGCGTTAGCAGTGAGCATGCAGTTCTTCTATTGTATATGTGCAGGTGTCGTGTGGTATCACTGCGATTTGGCTGTATCTCTGCCATCGCGCGACATTACATATGTATGAGGATAGAGTTTTCCAATCACTTCCGTGTGTCTTTTAAATTACTTCTCTGTTATCGCTGCGGATTACAACCCTGCTCCACTTACCACAGTGCGGAATCAATTCAATTCTCCCGTGCTCAAGATATGACCTGCCTATTGTAAGCTGATGTCAGTGAGCCTGGGGTTCTCTGATTTACTGTACGCGCAGCATCTCGCTGAGCTGCTGGATGAGATGAAATGCAAATTTTGCGAGATAACTCAGGCACACGTGTATACCTGTGGAGTGCTTCCATGCAGAGACTCATCGAAGAAATTAGCATGGTCCCACGTGCATGAACATTAACAGTATTTATGGTATCTGCAACAAAGAATAGGTATATTTTAATTTCAATATTTGCATGCAATATATATGTTGAAAGTGTTGCTGTTATCATTCCTCTTGTCTATACCGGTCATGATCCTTAATGCAACTACATTGTAATAGATATAAAAATGCCAGAAGAACAACAACAGGGAGAATGAAGGCAGTTTGAGTGTATTTTCAGCTGTTGTTACAACAGGACAGAACCTGTATCAATCACAGTGTGTTTCCAGGTCTACTGCATAGTGAACAAAGTTCATAAAAAGCCTTTTGTGAAGTCTGATAAATTGCCTCGAGTGATGTCACTTGAGGCAGTGTTGGTTGGGTGTGAAGAAAAAAAATATCCGCGCAGGCTTGCAGCTCGAGGTTACATTAGCTGCTGCTAGCATTTCACACACGAACCTCCGACTGAACGGTTGGTGGTCGAGTTTTGTTGTGGGTAATGTAGGCGCCAGAGGCCTGTACTACGAAGCAGGATTTGGGGTTAGCGTGGTAACTTCAGGTTTAACCCTTCAGGGTTTTCCGTCCTACGATGGTGGTTCACTTCTTACCGGGGTAGATCGCCATGATAACTTATGCTGAACAGTTAACCTACTCCAGAGCAGGTTATGTTCCAGATAAGAGATCAACTCCTATAAAAGCACCGCCTACTGACCAATCAGAGCTCGGTGCGCGGATCATAAGGAAATATTATAAAAAGACAAAGAAGAAAAAGTCATAATCCAGGCTAAAAACAACAGTTTAAACTGACAAATGCAGAAAGTACAGCTGGCTGTATGCTGTACTGTAGGTGCTTACCGCTTTGAATTATGTTTTTATATTTATTTTTTTACTTGCTCCCAAGTATATATAATACATATTTTTAGGCTATATCTATCTATCTATCTATCTATCTATCTGCCTGTCTGTCTGCAAGTCTGTGAACTTGTTCATGTCTGTGAATGGTCACCTGTTGCAAACACCCGCCTGTTCATGTGAACGCGCTCATGACCAGATTGAGAAACCCTGGGTTGATTTACCGAGCTGATAACCACCTTCGTAGGATCGTTTAGTGTGATCTTGGTTGTTAGGGTTAGTTAAGCCAGATAACGAGAAGACACCCTGGGTATGTTGAAGTTGCTTCGTAGTACAGGCCTCTGGTTTTGACGAGGAAAGAGAATATGTGGATAAAAAAGACATAATCTCTGGTTCTGCTTTATCGATTTGGATCTTTTTTTTTAGTGTCCATCATGATTCCTACAATGTTGCAGGAGTTTGATGCTAAATCGGTGCATTATTATTATCCAATATAGTTGAAAAAATCTGGATATAGAATAGCCTGTAAATCCTGCTGTACTGTGTAAACAAAGGTTTTGGGGGTTTTGAGAGCCATTGATCATTAAATACTAATACTTTCCATTTTGACTTTGTCCAATCTAAACATATAAGAAGGTTTATTGGCACAGACAATTATGAGAATTAAGAAAGATGAAAGCCCCCAACCCCCATCTCAACATAATACTCATTGCTTGTGTATTATTCACCAAATCAACATGATCTACAGTACGATAGGCTGGCATTATGCTTGAAAAACTTTCCGAACTGCGGTGTATGTAGTCTGGGCGTGTGGCGCCATTTTTTTCCTCAGTGCAGCACAAAGCTACAGTAAATTACTGATCACTGTCACTATAGTGAGCTGCAACAAAACACTGATGATTTAAGTAGACAGACAAAGCAACTGGATGTGAGAGGTGTGTGTGTGTGTACGTGCACTTCTAGCTGCATCATTACATGTGTGTGTGTGTGTTTATCTCTGCCTGCACACATGGGCATGGTTATCTGTGTGGCTGTCTCTTTGTATGTGTATGTGTTTGTGTGATGTCATGTTTTGTGTGTGTGTGTGTCTCATGTCTGTGCGTGTTTCCTCCCTCCTTGTGTTTAATCAGCCATTTAATCAAACTGCAAGGTCAAACAGCAGAGCAAGCCGGAGGAAGCTGAGTAGCTTCACTGGCTGAACTTTAAGAGTCACTTTACCGGGTCCGTCACACACCACTGACGTGGAGAGAAGAGGGGATTGTACTCTTTTTTACAGCTACAGTTGCACTGACTCAACATCTTGAGTAATCAACAGTCACATTTTACATGCCCCCATTCATGCAAGCTCACGGATAGATACATACATACATACACACTGTAATCAGCAATGAATTTACGTGACATGATCACATATATAAAACAAGTCTGAAATAATAGGTTACGTTTTAATGGACATTTGTAGAGTGAATATACTCAGTAATATTCTTCCCAATTACATGGAATATATGAATAGCAATTTTGGGGTCAAGTTTAATTTATTCATGGATATAAATAATATGAATATAGTTGGGGTCATGGAAAAGCAAATTTTACTGAAAATTAGGGCTGACAATCGATTACCATATTAATCACCATTAATCGCATGATTGTATGATGATTGATCGCAAATGAATCACACATTTTTTATCTGTTCAAAATGTACCTTAAGGGGAGATTTGTCAAGTATTTAATACTCTTATCAGTATGGGAGTGGGCAAATATGCTGCTTTATGCAAATGTATGTATATATTTAATACTGGATAAACACAAAACAATGACAGATATTGTCCAGAAACCCTCACAGGTACTGCATTTAGCATAAAACAATATGCTCAAATCATAACATGGCAAACTGCAGCCCAACAGGCAACAACAGCTGTCAGTGTGTCAGTGTGCTGACTTGACTATGACTTGCCCCAAACTGCATGTGATTATCATAAAGTGGGCATGTCTGTAAAGGGGAGAATCAAACTTCCTGCAGTCATGGTTGTGTTGGTCAAATAAACGATTGCAGAAAAAAAAGAAGCTTTATCACAGTGAGGGGAGGTGAGTATGAAACAACACACACACACACACAAATTAGTGGCGTTAAAACACATTTAAAAAGCCCTACTGAAAATATAGACTTGAGTCACATCTCTCCATCCATTCTCTGTCCACTGTCCAGGGCTGGGTCACACAGTGCTTCTCTCTAGCTAATTCCTCCAGTTCCTTCTGGGGGATCCCAAGGCGTCCCAAATGGGAAATCTAATCCCCCACTTTGGATTCTGGAGTCTGCCCTGGAGTCTCCTCCAAATTGGACTTGCCTGGATCTTAATTGGACATCCTTGGATTCTGATGTCAAAGAAGGAAACATCAGACACAATGTCATGTGGCAAGGCAGTGTGTTGATCAATCAAATACGTTCAAGCACACATTACAGAACATTAACATGAATGCTGCATTTCTACTGTTTGCCCAGCAATTATCGTGACATCAAGTCTCTCTTCAAGAAGACAGTCGAAATATCGGGCAGGAAACCTTTTCATTTACATTATTGCAATATCATAAGTACGTATAACATTTTAAACATTGACCATTACCAAACTTTTACGGATATTTATCTAGTTTTTAAAGTTTTAAATGGGCTCCTCCCCCCCACCATTAAAATGATTTTATCCAGAAAAAGGCACAATAATATGATAACTACCAGATCACAAACTAGGGGAGACTGTAATGTACCGAGGCGTAGAACTAAATTTAGTCAAATGGTTGTGTCTGTTAGAGGCACACATTCCTGGAACAAATTACCAGCACATATCAGGGACTGTGACCTCTACTTAACCTTTAAAAAAACCTCAAACATTTGCTAAAAAAAAACTAGTCATGTACTCATGCAAGTGGTAAGTACCTGCCTTAGGACTACGGATGTAATTTTAGCCATTTTGCTAATTCCGACATATTAACATTAATGCATATTGCTGATATGTTGATTAATATGGAATTGCTTCCTGAGTTGTGAAATCCTGTCTTAGTGTGTAATATAAACCCCTGTGCAGTGTTTTGGCATCTGATTGGTCCTCAAACCCATGGATCTATTACTCAAAGTGGAATCCATTCATTTTATTTCATGTCTCACTGGCACCTGAAACAACACTCTCCCACCAACGCACTCTTATGTTTTTTCAACGCAGGACTGATTTTGGGTCAGTACACCTGCTTAGACCTAGAAGTGCTGACTTATCGCAGCCACTTCATCCTGCAAACTGCACCTGCAGATTGCCCCGGTGTGCACTGGAGGTCATAGGAGAATAAAGTAAAGAGCAGTAAGACAAAAAAATCTTAATGACCAAAGCCAGCTTTGTCTCAGCTCTGTTTCAGCTACTATCTTCAACTAAACTGAAAATGATTAATATCATGTGCAAGATCCACCGCATCAAACAGGAATGAGATCTTTTCATAGCCGTGGCTGGTGATGTCATGTAATGTTTCTCCCGTCCACAACCAGGCGTGATAATCTCATTGGTGACAAACAGTCTCAAATGACAACAGCAGTAACAGAGATCCATGAAACGTTTCCAATCATTTGGGTGTTTGAGCGTTTGCTTTTCACGGATTATCTCTGCAGCGCTACGTGTACCCAGCCATGACAAAGCAGATACTATGATTTTATGCTCTGGGTTGAAGAATGAAATCCACATTAGCCAAGAAGGTTGGTGTCCATGCACTGGTCCCATGATATAAAACAAACAAATGTACCCTAAAATGTTTTGTGCAATAGCAATCTAACCAATATTACAACTTAATATTAATATGTAACCAGTGCTGCAACTGCTGCACTGCACAACAAACCTACTGACACAGACCAATATCTTTATTTTAACTCTAACCACCTCTTACAGCATAAAAGCTCAGTTTTGAGAACATGTTGTTAATGAGGAGGAGGATAGAAAGAGGCAGGTGCAGTATGCCCGAGGGGCACTGTGGGCCAACAGATACAAGAAGTAGATGATGGAAGACCCACCGCAACTCACGACCAGAACAGACACTGTTAATCAACGGAGACCACCGTCGTGTCTGTACGGTGAACGTGCTGACGGCTGGTTAGCTTGGCTTAGCATTATTACTGGAAACGGGGTAATAGCTGCACTGGCTCTGTCCAAAGGTAACCAGTGAACTTCCGGGAATGTATATCATGTGTCAATGGTACCTAAAACAACACGGCCACACTGCTAAAGTCACAATAGCGACAACATTTTACATTTTGTTGTTTGATCGCGAGGTAATCTACAGGAATGCAGCGTTAAAGTTACAAAGTAATTCACCAGGAATGTGTGATTGCATGCATAAGAATGGTCACTGAAGCGCCATGCTGGATGATGATGCATTACAAACCAGTTCATTTTTTTTTTTTTTTGCCAGAGCCCTTTGCATTGGCACCCCTGCTATGCTGCTGGCCTCATTCAAATGAAGGAGAGGGCTGTGTTTTTTCCACGCAGGGCTGAAGTTGGTCTGAACCCAGTTGTATTAATGCTCTAATGCAGGCTTGAGTTGCACCACCTATTTGTAAATCTGTTACTAAAGTCCTTCAGAAGGTCTTAGTGACTTTACTTAGTACTGGCTAGTTTCAATCTAGCTACTTACAAACCTATTAAATACCTTATTTATCTGTAAATCGGTTATTAGGAAACATCTCTAGGCTCATTCAATCAAAAGCAATACCTTAACAGGGATGCTCTGTAGCACCACAAGCTGTAACTTCTAAAAAAAACTGTTTTATGTGGCCAAGTAAGGGATAATGTGCAGCGAGCCGGTCATTGTTGTGAAAGAATCCCCGACAGGGCGATGCCGCACCCCTCCGTGAATGAAGGGGATTCTTTCACAACAATATCCGGCTAGCTGTACATTATCCTGCTTATTACACGGCTACTTACTGAAGAAATCAATATTTTGACACAAAAATGGTCCGTCAGAGACCGACATCAGAGCTGCGTCCATAGCAACGGTCTGCTATACATAGCAACGGTCTGCTATACATAGCAACGGTCTGTTATACAGAAATTACAGACCACAGAACGCCGTGATTGACCAATCAGAATTGAGTATTCAACACAGCCGTGTAATAAGCCACATTAAACTTTAGCATCGTACTCCTATGACATTGTCAGACTTTTGATTGGCACTTTTTTAAAAGGGATCAAAAGCAATGCAACACAGACCACAGATACTGTCATCTTATCCTTTATCAAAACCTGCTACATCACCTACAATGCAAACACAGACGGTTTGGTTGGCGATCCGTGTGTGGTATAGTGGCTAATGTAGCCTCGAGCCTCAAGCAAAGATGAGAAGTTGGCTTTCCAAATGGACATCACTTGAGTCAATTTGAGTCAGACTTCACACAGCTCCCTCTGCAGCCAGGGAAGGTTTCATACCACTTCTGTTCATACATGCAGCAGTACTTTCCCAACACTGGTAAACTGACTTTGACATGTAAAATTAAGTTCCCCTTTAATTTCCGATCCTTGATGACTAGTAGATCATGACTGTCTTATTTACACATGTATACATGGATAAATATACATTTACATTATGACTGAGCTACAGTACAACCAGTCCCATGTCTACATGATGCCATATTTAATCATGTCTATTGTACAAGGACCAGGTCTCCCTGCTGTTTTGGCCAGAGTCTCATTTTTATGACACTTTATGTACACGGAAAACATAAGAAAATAAATAAATAAATGTGTATGTCCTCAAGTAGCCGTCATGTCTCTTATGTCGGGCCTGCGCTCTTCAATGTCACTGCGTACCATTTAGATGATTGAAGTGAGTCATGACGACACTGGCTGCTGCCAAGTGTAAACACATCTGTCAACTGTGAACCAGGGAGTGTAGGACAACATGTTAATGCAACCTGACAAGCGTGGATCAAAGCCCCGCATTGCCTCTGATTGCATTTGTGCCTCAGCCACAATGTTGAACGTAACTGGTCAGACGGCATGAATTCAAAACAGAAGAGGACAAACAAGGAAGGCTCAAATATCACAGTCACATTTAACATGACAAGCACCTAGCAGGGGGGGGGAGGCATCGCTTAAACGAATATGTGTAATGTGCTGCCAGAAAAAAAAAAAAAAAAAAGGTGATGTAACAGATGCAAATACTGCAGACTTCAAAAAGCATCAAAGATCCATGAAGTATTAGAAATAAACACTGTCAAAGGAAACGCCAGAGAGAGAAGTCGGGAGAGACGTGGAGATGGTGTTAAAGAGGACATTTAAAAACAGAAGGCAGAGCCAAGAAGCTGTCTTACAGTCTGAGTCAGAAGAATGAAGTTAACCAGCGCTGACACCGATCTGGAAGACAGAAGAGTTGGTATTACACATGCATGCTCTAAACTAAAATACAATCATGCACCATCACACATATTAAATCTGGAAGTCGTTTCCTGCCTGCCCCCAAATTTCTCACCCAAACCCCATTATTCACTCAAACGTCCTGCAGTCATGGTTGTGTTGGTCAAATAAACAATGATGGCAAAAAACAAACAGAAAAAAAAAACAATTGCTTTATCACAGCGAGGGGAGGTGAGTATGAAAGGGTTGGTATCGCAGTGGGGGAAAGAAGCCAAACTGGCACAATACAAACACACACACACACAAACAGAAAAGGGTTTAGTTCATGAGCCAATAAATCACAATACTGTGTTGGTAATCAATAGCAACTGTCCCCTAAAATACAATTGGCCAGCTAATAAAGCTTTACTGTGGCCTCGCCTGGCTGTTAGAGTCAAAGCTTGAGCTGTGTGGAAACTTAGAAATAGTCCCATGGGTCTGTTAATGAAGTCAAAGTATCTTTAAAAAACACATTATGATATGATTAACAGATATTACTGTAGTTCCAGACAAAGAGAAGAGACAGAGACACAGTCAAGCTAGATCTATAGACAGCAAAGGAGTTTATTTGTGCAATCTGCCGACCTCAGTGTCGGTCAGTCATTCACCGGTGCGCCCAAATCATTTTTCATATACACAGAGTCAAATTTTTACTTGGATATGGAGTGAAATACTCGCACTGTATACATATGTATAGACACAAAAAATACTAAATCTAAAGAAATAATTTGTATTGGATAGACCATAGGCAGACCAAAACATTAATAAACATAATATGTAAAAAAGAACCTATTACGCAAGCTTCAGGGGTGGAAATAATATATACCAAGTACAAGATCAGCACATAAGTACAAATCTGAGGTCATAAGTATTTCCATTTTCTGCACCCAGTCATTATTATCCAAACCAGTCAGCAATGGTTAAAACCATCGTCCATAGTGTTGGGGAGTAGTGAACTACATGTAATTAAACTAGAAGTTTAACTACAGTTTTGCATTAGCTTGTTGGTAATTCAGCTACATTCATATTTGCATAGTGATTCAAGTAGTTAAATTACTTTTTTTTGTATAGTTTAAGCTTCAGTAGGCAACAAGTTTTTGGCATCATTGGGCAAAAATTCCATAATAACCTTTCAGCATATTGTAATGTAAGTGTTCTGAGAAAAAACTAAACTTCTGCTCCTCCTCATGGCTCTGTTTTCAGGCTTTAAAAAAATCTAGCCCGTGAAGGAAGACTTTGACCAATCACAGGTCATTTCAGAGAGAGATAGAGCGTTCCTATTGGCTGTGCTCCGGCTGGTGGGCGGTGCTTGGTATTTTCTAAACAGATCTCAACATGGCTGCCGGGTCACAAACTTTCTCATTTTACAGCTAAACAGTACACTACAAGATGTTTCTGAAAACATTTGAGGAGAGAAATAGGCATTACAGTAACAGAATATTGATTCAGCGCTGCCTAGTTTGACTGTTTGGTAGGAGTTTGCGAGTGATTGACAGACGGAAGCTGAACGGTGGACTCCAGATCAGCTCTGATTGGTTGTTTTCCTCCGGTCTGTGAAACCTTGCAAATGCCATTAGGAGCACTGGTGGACACCGGAGGACAGAGAGGCACATGATTTTTTTCAGATTACCTGTCTCATGCACTACCGTCAGGATATAGTGACCGTTTTCTTCAATCATATTTGCTCCATTTCTACCCACTGAAGCTTTAACTACTAAAATTACAAACACTTTTGGGCCATAAAAGGAAAGGAGTGAGCTTTAATTCTTATTTTACCATTGTAATTTAACCCTTTTGACCAGCCTTGCCCCCTTTTTTCTTTCAATGCATTCGTCAGGCAGCCACCACCACCACCACCACACACTTGACCTTTCACCTATGTGTAGTGCCTGTATGTGCAAAGGGGCGGGCATTGCTCAGTGCTCACAGAGCGACATCATCGTTAGCAGGGGCACTTTTTGATATAAACTCAATTGAGTGGCATTTTTGCTGGCATGTGACCTTTTTTTTGTAATGTATCACATGTACATTGTCAATTTTGCTCTTACAAAGTAGTTTCAACTACTTTTTCTAAGTAGCTTTAGTTAACCAACCAGATTTCTCCCTATAGGGTAGCTATGCTGTAGTTCAACTTCTTCCAGTGTGCAGTAATTGGTAGCTGTTCTTTCAGAGCAGCGTCCCCAACACTGATCGTCAACACCTACAATTGTTATATGGAAGACTCATCATCAGCTGACTCATCATGAGCAAAGCAAACAGGCAACCTTTGTCAAAACACAAGTTACAGAGGTCTTCACAGAAGGGAGGATATAAGCATTTTATTAATTTATGTTTTCCTGGCATTTGAATTTTAATGTGTTCTTTAAAATGACTATTTTGGCTTTGTTGATATATTTTTCAGGAGGTCTCCACCAGGGTCGAGGAACAGCAAAAACAATATAAATTAATAACAGATTACATCCTCCAAGCCACAGAGATATTGCACAAACCCATCACTTATTGTATATACTATTACGATTAAATCTAGTCTTCAAAGAAAATTGTATTTTCAAGGACAAAATGAGACCATGGAACCAATTCACATAATAAATTACAGTCACTGTTTTAACAGGTCGCTTACCTTTACTCTTCCTGATTCACATCCCACTAACCCCACTGTTGCTCACAGCACAGTGTCTGGCAGCATTTTAAGTCAAGACCTTGTCCAGCTTTATTGAATAGGCTGTCTCATAAGAGGCAGCGCTGCCATAGCGCTGAGCTTTAGGATATTAAAACCACATAATGGAAGGGCCGCTTCGGGGGGAGCAACCCGTCAGATACCCTTGTCTGGTTCTGTTTATGTCCGTTTGCTTTAGTGCTGTACATGTTCCCTGGTGTGTCTTTACCCCCGCCAGCCTGCTCCCCATTAAAAAATTCATTTAGGTAATGCAGAACAGCTTTAATAGATTAAATGAATTTAATAATCGTCATGCCCTGCCAAAATCTCAGCACAACAGGTTCATCTTTCAAAGCAGAAGCCTTTGAAACCTGAGGAAAAAAGTTAGCCATTAATTTCATTGGATTTTGGAGCCGCTCCTACCCAAACTCATCAATTAAACATGTAGTTTCTGAGGGTTAAAGCATTTTCGTGTATAGCTCTGTCTAAAAAAATGCACTTTTTTCAGCACAGACCAGGAAGCAATATATACTGTATTACTTAGCTGATTTATCTAATACACTCTGTAGCACTCTATGAAATATAACAGCCGCATACAAATAAAGATGCTGCATGCAACCCTAACTGCAATACTTACATTAATATGAGGCTATCAGTAATAGTGTATGCAGCGCACCAGACCCGAGAAGCTGTGGCATCAGGAAGTTTGTGTTCTCTCCCAATGATTAAAACATCTCTTATTTAAATCCGGTTTCAATAAATAATGGAGTGTTAAGCCTATCTTCTGTGACTCTCAGAGCCTCTTACATCCAATTGTCAAAAGCTCTCTTGGATGAGGCAGTCATGGGTCTAGACGCTAAGCCTTAAAATCACACTTGGTCACAGGCTGTGAGAAGTGGCACTGGTCCCCTACCCGAGCCGGCGCCCGACAAAGCCGTAGCAGCATGTGCATTAGCATGGCGACCGAGGTGAGAAAATGCCACCTCTGAGAGTCTACTGAGTCACGCTGCATCGCATGAATACTGTATGTAGAACTGACACTTTACGTCTTATTTAAACCGAGTAAACAGCGAGCTCAGGTGAGAATGGGTTCGTCCGTTGGACTTCGAGAGGCTGAAGTGTGAAAATCGTCATATTAGCGAGTCTGAGCTAAGACGGCAGGTATAGCGAAGGTAACAGTAGCTAGCTGACGTAAAACCCATTTGAGACCTCAGCGCCTCATGTTACTGTGTGATTCTGTAACACAGGGTTCCCTACATAATGCATAAAAAATAGAGTTCCCGACTTAACACTTAAAAAAAGGTGGTTAAGTAGTTAAAGCCTGCTGTCTGAATTTAAATGTGCAGGTTTGCACAGGGAACACCATATCCGATGTTTCGACCACAGGAACTTTTCCCCGGGACTAGGAACCTTTTGAGGAACTTTTAGTGTTTCCGTAGGGATAGGGTCTAAATTGAGTTCCTGGGACATTTTTAGGGGCCTTTTTACCCCCCCAAAAGGCCCCGGTCGGGGAGTAGTACTTTCTGAAAGTACCGGAACTTTGCAGGGATGTCCGTGGCTGGTCAAACACCGCTTCATTCATAAAACAAGGAAGTACTCTAGTATTAATTTAGGACCATTTTAGGATGAGGGGAGATCATTTTTCTAACTAACCCTAACCCTAAAGTAAAGTTAGGCCCTGCTGTGCGGGCGACACACTGAACTGCAGGCTGCAGAGTGTGTTTACTGCTGTGACCACCAGCAGTCCTTGTCACATGTCATGTTGCTTTTTTATACGTCAGAGGACTAATTTGCCTGATCTTCACAGGTCTTAAGACCGCGGTTGAAACACAGACAACAGTGGGCTGAAGGAACCTTTTAGTTCCTTAAAAGTAGTTCTAGGGACTAAAAAGTCCCAGGAACTTTTGGTGGAAACCCAGCTTATGTGACCAAGTCACATAAGTCACATAATCTACTTCTGAAAATATTTTCAGCGAGAAATAGGCGGTGCCGCTGCTGAATCTCGTTTCATTTTAAAACTAGGTCACCTAGTTTGACAGCTTGGTCCAAGTTTCGTGTCCCGGACGCATTGCGCTGGACGGGTTCATTTGCATGAAGACGGTTCCCGCCTTTTCATTTTGAAACAGCAATGGCCAATGAGGAAACTCCAACACTCAGTCGACCAATCATGTAACTTCATCACTCAGTGACAGACTTTTGAGTTTGTATTGCTGGCCCTCTGCGGTCCGCCAGACATTCACTATGCTGTTTCCCACACACTGCAGTCCATACAGTATCCACAATTAAAGTAAGAACCCTACAGCTCACTTAGGGCAGAGTCAGGGAGATTTAAATACAGGCTGCCACAGATCTAAAATGAGGTGTTTCATCACTCTTGGGAAAGATTACACTCCATGCATTTCATAGGTACTTGAGCCATGGTAGACCTGTCAAGACGCTGCTGTTTGATTCTTTTAGAGCTGAGACCTTTTGTGGCCTTGAATTTACAGTGCAGGTTTTCAGTTTTATTCTAATAAAGAAAAAGAGACTGTTCAATGCAGTTAGTTTGATATACCATTTCTGGTGTTTTGATATTACGATTATTACAAACAAGATCCTCACTAAACAACCACCGATTGTGGCATGACAAACAGATCAGTGCATTAATATCCATGTTATGCACTCTAACAATGATAACAATTCTACTTTGACTTAGGTATTTTTCATTTTCAAGTATTGCATTCTCTACAAATGAAAAAGTCAACAGAAACAGTACAATAATGTGGTATAATAAAGAATTACATCATATGGGTTAAAGTTGCAGTGGGTAGAAATGAAGCAAATATGATTAAAAAATGTATTTTTATAAAAATGGTCACTATATCCTGACAGTAGTGCATGAGACAGGTAATCATGTTCCTCTGTGTCCTCCGGTGCTCCTAATGGCATCTGCACGATTTTACAGACCGGAGGAAAACAACCAATCAGAGCCAAGCTGAAGTCTATCATCTCTGAGCAGCTGTCAATCACTCACGATTTCCGACCAAACGGTCAAACTAGGCAGCGCTGATCAAATATGAATCAATATTCTGTTACTATAATGCCTATTTCTCTATAAGCCAAAAAATAACATCAGAAAATGCCACTAGAGCCTCTGTGCAAACTGAACATTCATAGATGGGACAGACACAGATCAGAGATCAGTCTCTACTGGTTGTTGTGAACAACGTCACACTGAATAATGATGTGAAAACAAAATGGCAGATCAGAGGTCTTATAAGGATATAACTTATTTCTTTCATCATCTTTTTATTGGGCTATAATAAGTATGCGGAAATGCTAACTGTTGTGGTGTCAGCATGCTAATAGTGTTAAGTTCTATGCACAACATGTGTACAGCTGTTGATTAACAGTTGAAAGTGATAAAAAAAGACGAGCTGACCCTAATGCTAGCACGAACGAGGCTATTATAAAGCATTGGAGAAACATATTCAATATTGTTCAGTTCACAGAACTCCACATCCGAAGGTAGGTAACATTGTTAGGGAACATTAAGAATAACATTTCCATTAGCAACATGAGAGTGGGGAAACCTGCGTCAGTATTTTGTTTGTTCCTTTTTTTTTCTTTGTTGTATATGCCATAACCATCCAGAGGCAAAACCCTCGAGTACACTCAGTGATTGAGTAAACACTTCAAACAGTTGCATTATCGTAGATCCTTCAACTCGATCAGCAGCCTTGAGAACAGCCGCTGAACAACAGTCTGGCAGCATGCAGCAAGATGAGGTTTCTGTGTGTGTGTGTGTAGATATACTGTATACTGTAAGAGTACACTATTTTTTTCTGAGGTAGACTGTGATACTTAGTCCTCTACTACTGTCAGAAACTGAAAATAAAAAAATCCAGCAAGCTAGTTGGTATAGCTTACCTACCAACTTCAAAGTGCATTTACCAATTTAAGATAGATCCCAA
Organism: Adelosebastes latens; assembly: GCA_916700685.1. Classification (NCBI taxonomy): domain Eukaryota; kingdom Metazoa; phylum Chordata; class Actinopteri; order Perciformes; family Sebastidae; genus Adelosebastes; species Adelosebastes latens. The sequence goes on from CAKAKR010035481.1 coordinate 18,808, forward strand.
CCCAGATAACTGCCTTTGGTCCGTGTTGAGGTCGGGAAGAAGGTACCAGATACACCAGACCAGCACTTAGTGGTAGTGATTGGTGAAAACGAACAAACAAATCTTTTTTATTGACTTTTAGTGTCTCTTTTGTGTCCGGTAGGCTGGATGTACCGGGTCAGCCTGTCAAACATACTGAGAGCTCATGAATCCTCGACTTTTCCCACTCGCTGTTATCATAGGGTACTGCTCACCCTGCCTGCTATGGTGCTGCAGGACAAAAGGAGGCAGGACAACAAATGAATGAGCGGGAATCATTGTCTTGAATGAGTACATCAATGAGTGACTCGAGTCGAGGCAGCCTGGCAGCTACACTCACTGAACAAAACCGAATGAACCGTTCTCTCAAAATTTGATGTCTGCGACTAGTCCAGGAAGAACGACAAGTCCGTGCAGTCAAATCACATTTCTGTATCATCGTGTTGGGCTTTCACAGCAGCCTACATACAACGCTACGTAGTGCAGCAACGAGCGAGGACCGATTGAATCGGACTCGAGTCGGCACGGCAGGTTATTGGTGCATTCACATGCTCCTTGCATGGTCCCATTTCCAGAGTTGGGAAGTCGTTCTTCCGACTTTGGTGTGTTCATGAGTTTTAAGCATAATGTGGACTTAACATGGACGCTACAAAGATGTGTTGTATTTTATTGCTCAGATCATTTAAACAACCCATTGATAGCTGTTTCCAGTATTTGTGTGACAACAAGGAGCAACGGAAACGCATCAAGTGAGCTATGGAATATGATCGGGAACAAATTTTTGCGATTATTCCAACACCACATGAATGCAGCACAAATGCCCTATAGACAACAAAAACCAACATTCCCAGTTAGAGAAAGGTTTGAAAAGTAAAGCAAGACATTTGCCCTTGGGGCCCCAAAATCACTAAATCCACCCCGGAAAAGACACTCAGGTCGCTGTTACTTGCGGTCAGAAAAATTGGTGAAATACACCTTGCGGAGGTAATTTCCAAATAGGCATACACCAGATTGCACCAGATTTGACAATGCATGTCCTTGGGTCTTGAGCAATACACCTGCCAAGTGTGAAGTAGATCAGGTGAGCGGTTCTCTAGATATGTGAATAACACAGAGGGTCGGACAGACGGATAGACAGACAGAGATTCTTTGTTTTATAGTAAGATATGATTACATGTGACAAATTAAATTGATTGATTGATTAATACTTATTTTAAGATTGCTAGCCTGCTAATAATAAAAGATGAGGTCATGACTGAATAAAGGAATGAATGAATGTAAAGATGCCATTGCCAGTTCCGTCTTCGTAAGTGAAGTTTCACAGTTTATGTTTCTTGTGCTCGTATGGTGGCCTGATACTATATATGTGTTGTCAATGGCTCTATTCTTGAATGAATACATGCCAATACTGAACCCAGCAGTGTGTGTGTGTGTGTGTGTGTGTGTGTGTTTGTGTGTGCGTGTGTGTCTGTGTGTGTATGCATGAGTGTGTGTGCTCATCTCAGCCACACTCCAGTGTTCCTGCGTGTCCCTCTAACAGATGAAGTATCACCTTCGTTATCTGATGCCCTCAGTGGAGAGACTCACTTTCTCTAATGACCTAACATGTGGTGGACATCATGCAGCATGTGGTGGAAGGGCAAGCCCATTACTTAGCAATTACTTAACAATGATGGACCAGGAGACCTCGTGGGTTGATAGAATGTGTGTCTGTGTAGCCATGGCTGTAGGGCAAAAGGCTTATTGTGTAAAACATACAGATTACGGTGAGTGGATGGGGGTGATAACGAGGATGCTGTAATTTATCAATACAATGTTCTCGTCCTTTTTATAAAATAATCAGTCAACTGTTCGTCGTAACTTTTTTTATTTGTGAACAAATATAATAAATGAAATGTTATTTTAAAGTTTTCTGGATCTGCTCTTTTGATTCATAGAATATGATTTTACAGGGCAAACATTTCCAGAAGAATTACATGTTCAGATGAAGACTGATGAATAACAAAAATAATCATTTAGCTTAATTAGTAACAATAATGGTCCAAAATGATGTAAAATTGCATAGTTCTAAGTCAAATAACTTCACATTTTCCTGATATCTTTAATTAAATGTTGAAATTCATAATGTGTCTCTGAAGCATCTTGACTGGACTCTGCTCCTAAAACCTGAATGAAGAGCTCACACACCTCAGCTCTGCATGTATACCTGCCTGTCTGTCTGGCTGCTGTTGATTCCAACCAATAGACATCCTATAATATATTATAGACCGATGCTACAAATAACACAGGAAAGCACTTTAGGTATTAACACTATATACAAACACACCACTTTAACCCTATAATGTTACAGTCTGAATATTATTGAGTATAATAGGCCTACTATAGGAGATGCATAGCCCAAGTATTATCATAATATAACAATAAAACCACCCAACCTGATTATGACTGACACAGTTTAACATGCTTAAAGACAAAATGAATGAATAGGAATAAGAGAGGGCTGATACCGGCCGATACACATGCCAACATGTGAATAAGAGGAGTACCGGCACTTATTTTTTTTTCCACTTCAAGCACTGAATATAAGGATCAATCTATTTGGACTTTGTGTCAAAACAATTTTCAGTGTCTTTAAAACTGACCAATTCCATGCCAAGAGATGAATGAATAAAAACAGTTTTAATCAATAATATTATACTTGACAAAGAGGAAAATTATATTAAAACTATTCTGGGCCACTGAAACTGTTGACCCACCCATAGACTGTATAAAATATGGACTTGATCTCTGTGACGCCACCCTTAGGTCATCAAAGGTACTGAACACCAACGGCCCTAAAAAAGCCTTCGTATTTAACGCCCTGGGCATGAGAACGGGCTGACTTGACTGGTTGGCGGAGACATAACCACAAGGTGGTAATTCTAGTTCTACAGTGAGATTTTTTGGCAATAATTCCTACCATTTGGGGAAACAGTCTTACCCGTGGGGGGTTATCTGCTGGACTATTTCTTGGCAGGGTGCATTAACTTTGTGAAGTCTCCGCTGTTTGTTTGTCTTAGTGACAACAAGAGTCTAGGAAGTTACTGCGCCCGACCAAGAAATAGGGTTAACTAGTGACTTTCGGATAAAGTCAAATTAGATATTTCTCCGTTTCCAGGCGAAGCTAAGCAAACCAACCACCAGCGGTAGCTTCACACATGTCCAGATATGAGAGTGGTATCTATCTTCTCATATAACTCTTGGCAAGAAAGCAAATAAGCGTATTTCCGAATGTGTAACGCTATTTATTTAACACAGAATTTTTCTCTTGCTTATGTACCTGTTTAGTTTATCCTTGTATGCCGATTGTTCTATCAGATATTATGTGCACACCTTTTCTTTTTTTTTTTACTTTTATAAATAATGTTTATCGATTTTTTTCATTTATATGGACTACAAAATATAAATTTTCAGAAGGTTAATAATATTTAACGCAAATTTGTTTTAACGCCAGTCATTTCTTTAATGCATTAATGCAACTTTTGATTTTTAGGTTGTAGATAGAGTGAATATAAAGCTATATTCATATTGTAAAGCTAGAGTGAATATACTGGCATCATGTGAAACAGCAGGACCTAAAAAATCCATTGGTACCAACCATGTCATACTAGCTTGTTGAGAAGGAGGTTAAATAACGCTCCAAATTTTGGTGAGGAAAAAGGGGTCCCTTGACCTCTGACCTCCAGATATGTGTGTTCTATGGGGTACCCAAGAGTCTCCCCTTTACAGATATGCCCACTTTATGATAATCACATGCAGTTTGGGGGCAAGTCATAGTCAAGTCAGCACACTGACACACTGACAGCTGTTGTTGCCTGTTGGGCTGCATTTTGCCATGTTATGATTTTAGCATATTTGTTATGCTAAATGCAGTACCTATGAGGGTTTCTGGACAATATTTATACATACATTTGCATAAAGCAGCATATTTGTCCACTCCCATGTTGATAAGAGTATTAAATACTTGACAAATCTCCCTTTAAGGTACATTGTGAACA
>CAKAKR010035481.1:22882-41449 GCA_916700685.1 Adelosebastes latens
GCACGGACGTGCAGAGATGAGAGTGTTATTTATCTTCTCATCTAACTCTTGGCAAGAAAGTGAGTGGAGTGATGTGGGAGTCACGAGTGAATCGTTAGTAACGGACAACTTTTTTAAACTGACTCTTCATCTCCAGTAACTCGCCCCTTTATTAACTGTATTTGTGGAAATTAAGGCTGTCAAGGTTAATGTGATAATAACGTATTAATGCAAATTCGTTTTAACGCCACTAATTTCCTTAACGCATTAAGGCAACTTGTGATTTTTTAGGTTGTAGCGGGCTCAGTTTTAAAGCTAGAGTGAAGATACTGGCATCATATGCTCCAAATTTACGCTAAATTTTGGCGAGGAAAAACTGTCATGGCCATTTTCAAAGGGGTCTCTTGACCTCTGACCTCTGACCTCCAGATATGTGAATGAAAACCCACTGAAGACCCACTTTATGATAATCACATGCAGTTTGGGGGCAAGTCATAGTCAAGTCAGCACACTGACACACTGACAGCTGTTGTTGCCTGTTGGGCTGCATTTTGCCATGTTATGATTTTAGCATATTTGTTATGCTAAATGCAGTACCTATGAGGGTTTCTGGACAATATTTATACATACATTTGCATAAAGCAGCATATTTGTCCACTCCCATGTTGATAAGAGTATTAAATACTTGACAAATCTCCCTTTAAGGTACATTGTGAACAGAGAAAAAATGTTGATAATTTAGAATTAATTTGAGATTAACCGCGATTAATTAATTAATTTAATCGCGGTTAAATATTTAATATTTTAATCGATTGACAGCCCTAATTTTTATATGTAGGTGTGGTTGGGCGGGAACCTCCATAATATCTGGAGTGGATGGGATGTCTAACCAGTATCATTTACTAAAAGTCTGATCAGTCCATTATATGAGGCACACACATAACCTCACACACGCTCATCATATCTAATAGACCTACAAGTTATGTTTCTACACAGCAGAGGTAAAGTTTGTGCTGTGAGAACATGAGGCAACTTTGCTTCATTTCTCATGATGTGCACATCAGCGAACTGCAGTGCATGCGTGCCATGTCATGTTCAGGCCTTCTTAGCTGGCGTCTGTGTGAATTAGCATCCTTGAAGGGGTGGAGAAACAGCACGGCTGTCTGCAGGGAGGCTGTCACCTCACTCTCGGGGTGTCAAGGGACGACACAGACATAAATAAGTGATGGGGATATTTTTAACCCCCCTCGTGAAATCAGAGATAAATTGATTTTATTCCTGCAAGGCCCGTCAGCGATGCATATCCTCCTTTGATTCAGGCTGGCAGCCGGTGAAGGTGCTATGAATTTTTCATTGTCTCAAAAATGAAGCCCCCCCCCCCAACCCTCCCGGTTTGTTCCCATCTCCTTCCTTTCTGTCTCTTTCTCTTTATTCGTCTCTTCTTGAATCCTTTATGTCTGTTGTCTTACCTCCCTTGCGCACTCTGTGCTTCTCACGTCTTTGTTTCCTCCTACCTGTTTCTTTCACTTATCCTGATACTATTGCAGCTTCACCACTATATGTTTCTGCATAATGGCTTCTCATTGACTTTGACTTCCCCAAGCAGCTCAGTGTCAACGCTGACGTGTCTGTGTGCCTCTTGAGTGCTTGTTTCCATAACACTGCAAACTCATTGTCACAGTGGTTATCTCGTGGAGTGAAGTCAACACGACTGCCAGTTACAGGGAAAGGGGGGGTCTACTCATTGTGACAATGCTAAGACACAAATAGAAAATGAGTGTTTGCCACTAATGAAGAATGTATGATTATTGGTAATAATGTGTTCTGATTGGTGTCTGTATTATTTGGAATACACTAAATGTAAACAGAAGCAGATGGAACATTTTAACATTCTTTTGGAGACAAACATGGACATTTCAGTGGCCTAAAGTGGCCTAGTTTCGACATGGGGTGTTTTTTTTTATCTGCAAGTTTGAATTTCATATTAAAAGCATCATAAGTAAATTGTATTGTTGGCTGATTAAAGTTTTACAGACTACATTTATTTTGTGGATCTAAAACAATACTGGAGCCTCTTATGAGCATTCCGCAATGGACTTGTGAAGTGTTACTGGTTTTATATGTATATTTCCCTCCTTTAATTCCTGCCTACTTACTGCCTACTGCCTTTTAAGTGGCAGTAGGCAGTATACTTTTGGCATCATTGGACAAAAATTCCATAATAACACTCTCCCACTCACTCACTCACTCACTCATCTTCAAGCGCTTATCCGGGGTCAGGTCGCGGGGGCAACAGCTCCATAATAACCTTTCAGCATATTGTAATTTAAGTGCTCTGAGAGAAAACTAGACTTCTGCACCTCCTCACCTTTTCAGGCTTTAAAATATCTAGCCCGTGACGGGAGACTTTGGCCAATCACAGGTCATTTCAGAGAGAGCGTTCCTATTATTCATTCATGGAGCCCTGCAAGTCACTGCATGTTCTAAAACACTGTCCTGTAAATATTTACTTTTTTTTCATGTCTGTGACATATTCTACAGATACAGACATTGAAACTGTAGTAATGTTGCTGATATGATGTCAATATACTGTCAAACAATTACTTTAACTGTCTGTTGTTGCTGTGAACCACGTGACTCACAGTTAAAATAGCTGAGACCTTGAATCTCTAGAAAATATTTGACCTTTTGGTGACACGCAGCCGAGCCGCGCTCCTCACGCGGGCATTGTGGCTGCTCTAACCTGTTAACATGGACGCCGAAATAAAAAGCAAGAGGTTCCACGATGCACACGCGCTGCTCACGCGGGCAGTCTGGCCTGGCCGTAATGCAGTTGCTCATCTTTTGTACTGATGATTCAACCGGGAGAAGTCCAAGCAGAAAATGAGCAAATCCTTTACTTTCTGGAACCCTGGAAGCCTCAAAGAACTCCTTCCACTTTGCAATTCTGTATGTGTGGACAAAAAATGTGTTCGTCTCCAAACATGGTAAATTGCACTGATGCTAACGGTGGGGACCCAAAGACAACTTTCAAACAATCGTGTCTTTAAAAAAAGGCTAACAAAGGAACACAGCTTGAACAGAACTTGAAGCAGTGTTTGTAGATTAAACCTATATAGCTTACATTAGCTTGCTGACAAATGAAGTGGCATTGCCCTCAGCTTGCAGTCAGTACGTTTGAGTGTGATACCAGGTTCTGATTAGTTTTATGGGTTTTGTGTACATTTTTATTTAGCCTTTGAGTGACATTTGCTTTAATGCGGCATAAACTGCTCATTACCAATTACCCCAATGAGCACTTCAGATGCATTTATTTAGTTGTTGGATGTCTTAAGAGGGGAGTCAATCACTTCAATGTGGCAACTGATTACATAGAGAGATTGAGCGTAACACTCAAAGTGTTCGTCCACAGACCCCTTCAGTCATTCCATGGCATCCAAGTCTCATAATGTCATCGTCACATCTCACACAGTTGCAATGGCCTCCGCTGTAAAATAAACTACAAAAGCAGAGAGGGGGAACTGAGCTTTCAAACACTGGAAGAATCAAAGGGAATAAGGATGAAGGGGCTTTTCATTGTTGATCTTCAAATCAATATGTGCCTCATATTCCATTGTGATCCACTACACTAGTTCTATAAAAATGATCATTATTGTGCTCTATTCTCTGTCTATCTTGTTGCAAAGGGACAGAGGAACAGAATGTCCCCATCATGCATCCTCTCAGTGTTGTGCTGAAGAGATCCAGGTAAATTCAGTTTCCATTTTTCTCTTTGAATGAAACGAGAAAGTGTAAGCTATGAGGTCTGTTACCATTCCACAGGACTCAAAACATCCTACAGCTGCTAGCCACACGCACCAGCCTTTGACTGTTGATATCTGGGACATGTTGACGGCGTCTCAGAGGATTACAGCACATGCATTATGCCTGTATTACATTAGCAGATTAACAACATTAAAGCCTGTGGTCAACTGACAGCTGTTTGGAGTTTATGAATTGAATATATCTTGGCTTTTGAAATGTTCTCCAATGACCTTTTGTTGACCCTCTTTAATGAACAAAATAAAGCTTAGGGATAAGGCTGACAGTATTCCCCAAATCCCATTAAAGAACAAGACCAACAATGAATTGATCCTACTAACAAGTTCTGTCTATTTTGAGTCGATCCTACACTAACCTGACTCGCCAGATGTTTTTTTACACAGAGCCATCTGAGAGCCATGATTGGAAACTGTTTGAAAAAGTGCAGGCACTTTCAAAACATACCTGGCAGGTGATTGGCAGGTGATTGGATGAAACATCTGTCAATCAAACTCTTGCCGAAGCCAGTCGGGAGAAGAGCGAAAACATCTTCTCCATGGGGAAAAGCCTTCTGTGTTGTTCTTTGCTCTTCTTTGAAGTTCAAGTTTCAAGCTCAGTATTTCAAAAAGAAATACTCTCCAGTTCTGGTAGAACTGATGCTATTGCAGCACCTACGCTAACCTCTTCAGGAGCCGCCATTGTTGTTTAGAACCAACAGTCTCCTCTCCGTGTCGTCACGTTCACCGAATCCTAGCCCTGTAGCTGACAGTAGCTCCTTACAGGACACTGATTTGAACAGAACCACTGGTGGTCCGGACACAAACACATTACTTGAAGCCTGAAGAGATGGATTTTCTTGTGATATGCGATCCCAGCTGCCATGTAATGTAAACAGACTCGTTCCAGCTGTACAAAAGAATACTATATAGCACCACACATGGATCGTTCCATAGCTGAAAATAGTCCTCAGCAAATGCACTATTTCCTCCTGATTGAGTTATGTTTGTAGAAACTACAGTGACCAGCTGTATCAGTAAATTCCCTTATACCTAATAAGAGCCTTATTTAAAAAGCAAAGTCAATATTTGTGACCTGTTGCAAGTTTGAGATTCTTGGCCAAAATGAGATTGTACTGCCAAAGTGTAGTTTATTTCCAGTGGCTGAGACTAGTAAATAAATGATGTCCATTCTAGTGCACCCTGTGCCAGAAGAGATATTTAAAACACTGAAGGAAAAATGTGGTTAAAATTATGATCTAACAGCTTCTTGTGCTGTCTCAATTCGTACTTACAGTTGCTGTTTTGAGTGCACAAGTGTGTTCAAACAGACAAGTTTGGCAAAATTGAGTACCTGTGATGAGCACCTGGATGGTGTACATAACGATCAAAAATTGTATCGGCTGCATGTCTCTCTTCTAGAGATTCGAGGTCTCGCCTACTTTTGACGCGAGCCGCACGGTTTACAGCAACAACAGACAGTGAAAGTAATCGTTTGACAGTATACCGACATCGTACCAGCAACATTACTTCAGTTTCAATGTCTAGATATCTGTACAATATGTCATGGACATGAAAAAAAGTAAAGATTTATTTCTAAATCAACACTTCCTGCTTTATTTAAAAATAAAAGCCCTGAATATTTTTTTCTGTGGATAGAATTCCTTCATTTGTTAACACAAGGCTTTTATTCTGAAATATGTGCAGGACAGTGTTCTAGAACATGCAGTGACTTGCGCGGCTCCATGAATGAATGAAGTACGGGATTTTAATTGCGGATTATTACTATTATTTGTTGTATTACTGTTGAAAAATTGGACATTTGAGTGTATTACAGATATTTGCCGGGACTCGGGATGCCCAGCTTGAAACCAGGACAATTCCGGACAAACCGGGACATCTGGTCACCGTAGGTTAGCTAGCTAGCAAACAGTGGATCATATACAAAAGTAAAATCACGTTAATTCGTATTCAATTGTCAAGTGCCAAGCTAAAAAAAAAATAATTCAAGTGACGGCATATATGTTGGCAGGCAACAATCACATCAAATGTTTGGGGTAATGCTCCGTCCGGAAGTATCCGAATTGATATACAGCATTGGTCTTATCTTGCACCTCTAAAAAACCAGTGGCTCTTTAGCGTTAACTCAGACTTGCGTGTTTTATTCTTTCTCCTTTTCCTCTTCTCTGTTGTTCTCCATTAAACACAGCAGCAGTCCCAAAACAGTATAAAACTGATTTGTGGGGAGACTATTTGTAGTTAATGTTCATAAAAACTACAGGCCCAATAATCTGCTCAACCCTGCATCGCTACAATAAAAAACACCTCTCATTAGCATCATAATAGGCAGGTTTAATAGACAGGGACTCCTGAGATGATGCTTCATCATGTTCTCTTCATTACGTTTTATTATATCTGTGATTCCTTCAGATGCTGCCAGCTCGCTCCCAACATTCAATGGCAGGTGAGAGGCTCGGGCCATAAAAGAACATCCCCTTGTGTCTTATTAGCTCACAATGGCAATGTAATGAGACTCTCAGTGGTGTGGCTCTTACACCGCTGGTAAATACGGAGGGTGGAGAAGCAGCTAGGGTGGTACTAGCCAAGGCCCAAGGTCGCCGTCAAGCTGCACTTTCCAGCTGCCGTGCATGTTGAGTAGGGGTTCTATCTTATTAGAAGTGTACTCTAACCGACATCTCAATGGATTTGACCCTGTCCTTGTTTCCATTTACCTAATTCTTGTTGTCACATTTGTATCATTTTTATTTAATTTCTGAAGTAGAGGGTTACAGGAATGAGAGGGAGAGATAGAGAGGGAAAGTAATGGAGTTCGATGAGCAGAGGGGAGGCGAGCGACGGGGCGGGCAAGCAGATGACATGATGAGAGGCGAGAGGGGGGAAAAAAAAATTGGGGATGAGAGACAAGAGGGGCATGTGCTGAGGGAGTGAACATGCTATGAGGACAAGGTCAGCGTATCCCCAACGGTTCAGAGGGGGCATCCATGACTCTGGCCTAGTGAGCTCTCCTGAGAGGAGCTGACAGGTGGATAGCTGGGCAGCTTCCGGTGACTTACGGTGAGAGGATATAGAGATAGTGGGGGAGAGGAGAGGCCAAAGGACGGGGAGGGGATAAAGAAAGAGAAGAAAATGTGTGATTATCAAATCCAAGAAGTGAAGTCTCAGTGTTCCTGTAGACTGCATTATTTCTCTCCAACAGCCAGAGATGGTCTATGTGCTTGAGCTTTGTGTGATCTATGAAGACACATAGGTGTACATTCACCACTGTTGGGACTCGATGTGTCATTTGCAATGGATTCGTGGGCTTCACATTTATTGTCAGCCAAGTCATCGTCCATCAAATTTGTCAGAAAACTAATGGAATATTTATCTACTTTTGGGCGTCTTTTTCAGGGATCTTTGTTCATCACAAAAACATCTGTCCTAGATGACGTGGTAAATGTATTACAACATGCATGTTGACCGTAAGGCACCTGTTGTGGTGATTAGGTTATGAATTGGCACATTTATGAAGGATTTTTAAGGCTTTCTTTATGTGTTATCGTTCACATGTTATTGTATGACATGAAAAAAACAAATGTTTGACAAAAAAATAGTATTGTATTGTGAATGTCCTCTTAGTTACTGATCTTTCAGTCACATGTAATGTCTTTTGGAACAGCAAAATTAAGTTTTTTCATCAGGTACTGGTGACTCCATCCACTGACAAAGGTCATGAAGAAGAAGAAAGAAGAACAAACCTTTATTTGTCATAGTACATACAGGTACATACATGAAATTGGACCCCTGCATTTGACCCATTCTAAGTATTTTAGGAGCAGTGGGCTGCTGTAAAGCGCCCGGGGAGCAACTTGGGGTTCAGTGTCTCGCTCAAGGACACTTCAACATGCACATCTGTAGGAGCCGGGGACTGAACCGCCAACCTTGTGGTTAAAGGACGACCCGCTCTCCCCACTGAGCTACTGTACAGCCACCCAGAGATGTGTTTTATTACTATTTCCAAGGTTAACAATGAACCTTCAAGATAAAAAGGCTACTTCTACACTCGCACACAGGAGGAGAGGAGACGGGAAGCGCTGACAGAGCGATGGCGTTGATCTCTCTGGTTACGGCGGGCCAGTGATCGGAGGAGCATGCTGTAGGTTGAGACTTTTGGAGCTAGTGCTGCTCGCTACTTTCATTGGAAAAGAGTTGGCGACAATGAGCTGGGTTTTTCCTCGGTTGGATCATTTTGAAAATCTAGTGTATACTCTTACTAGTTTCTCAACATTACCGACCCTAGCTTTAAACATCAACTGAAAATAGCCCTGAATAATCTCATTACTTAATGCATTTTGAGTAATGTTTGCTAAAAACTACAGGGGCCAGCAGTTTTAAGAAATTAGAGCTCTTTTTAAAAATAAAACCCTTTTTTCAATGATGTACGTCTTCAGAGGGAACCAGTGGGATGCCACAGACAGAACTGAGAGACGGGCTAACATGTTTTTGGTCTTTTAATAGGATTTGTTGACAGTAAGAAATATCTAAAATAATGCCAGCCTTATCCTTTAAATGAAAAGACTTATTTCCAGACGCCAACATGCAGATGAGGAGACAAAGAATAACAAAAAAGAGCCAGACAGAGACGGCCTCGTTTGTGCTGAAATATGTCCCTTGTTTATAATAGAAGTGCATTCCAAAAAGTGGTTAGGGAGATATTGCTTCACATCAGGGGACAACATCACATCCAGCATAACAGCATTTAAGAGAATTGACAAAACCATAACATCTTTAACTTAAGCAGAAGAGATCGATGAGAGGGGGGCCTGCCAATTTATTCAGCGCGAGAGGGAATTTCTAAAATGCCCCCTGGGGGACACTTCAGAAACAGGGGTACTTCCTTACGTTTTCACAATACTTTAAGTGTAGTGCCTGCAGTAAATTAAACGTGAGTTTCCTCATAGTCTCCTTAAGGAGAGGTGGGAATTGTAGGCGATGAGGGAACAGAGGAATGCATGGATGCTGACCTCTCCAGTTAGTGTGATGCTAACCTGTCCAACTCCCCCTGGTCCCATCCCACTTCCCTCATCGCCCCTCCATAAATAAACCAATCCTTTGCCAGGCAAGGAGAAGAGATATGCATCATTCCTGTGCTCGGCTCCCCTTTCCTCCCCGCCAACCCACCCCTTCCTGTCTCCATCCTGGGCCAGGAGAGAGCGAGCCGGTGATGTCAGCATTGGCTGAGAGGTGACTAATCTAATCAGGCAATTAAGCGCTTGCTTGGGTCAACACTACATTTGGGTAAGCTGTTTTGGACAGAGGAAACAGAGGCTATAGGCCACAACACAAGCCAGAGTTAATTCAAAGTCTGAACAAGTGAACACGGAAAACAATTACAGCCGGGACAATTCAATGCAGAAATCTAAAAAGCCATTACGGATTAGTGAAAAGGAATGCAGCTATAACAACAGCTTACAGGATGATAAAAAAGAATCAATAGAAGGGCGTAATTAATATGTTTCACTGAGTCAGAGCTGAGTTGAACAATGAACTACTTAAAATTCAGGGCAAAAGTTGTGGATGAGCATTTCTATCAATGCTCGACACAGACAGACTAACCTCTGCCTTCCATTTCAAATGTCTCTTTATGTTCACTCTCTCTGGAATTCACCTCACTCGTAAGAGAGGAGACAAGTGGTTCCAAAGTGGGTGTGAAGAAGATCAGCATTCTTTGTGTCCTTATTAGTAGAGATGGAAATCACGTTGCTCAGTCAAAGAACTTTGTTCAGTTCAACTCAGGGATTCGTAGTCAACAATTATGTAGTTGCTTCACTTTTTTTTCCTAAGCTCAAATGCACTTCAGTATGAACATCAGTAAGTAAGTGAATGCATTGCCGTTCAAAGGCACGCGGTACATACATCCGTAAGTGAACGCAGCGCCATTCAAAGGCACTTCAGTGCATATATCTATATCTATATAGTAAGTGAGTGCATCACCGTTCAGCGCTGATTGTGACTGTCTTCGGTTCAGTAGGAGACTACCTTCAGTTGGTTGCTGGATCAAGCTGTCATGTTCAGTTCAGTACAAAAGTAGCCTATACAAGCCTTGTATTTAAGGTCAATAGCTCAGCAGCACATTATTTACAGTAGTGTTGTCAGATTATGTGACTTCCGCTGCCTCTAAATACGCTTTTAACAAAGAGGTAAGTTACTGTGAATCACACCACAACGGCGCTCTCAGTCACCACAGCTCCACTGCTAAAAGCTTCTGTACTGTTTCAGTCCAGCCCACGTGGCACAGCAGTTTGTGAAATAGTCACGAAATTGAATGTATTAATTTGTGTACATTGATACAAATTTCTCTTTTTTTTCCGTGATGGTCATCACAAAATCCATTCCTTTGTAATCCACGTAATTGTGAACCAGGATGTACGGAGAGCAGCGAACGCCACATAGGGAGGAGGTCGAGGCGGATGGGTGGGTCAAAAAAACACAGGACTTACACCCAGGAGACCACCCAACACAAAAAAAAATAAAATCAAACATGCTAGACTTTCTGACGCGGCATCGGTTGTCGTGTACTATGACACACTACACGAGATAAAACGGTCGAACTACACTCATTTATCGTTCCCAACACCCTACGACGGCCGCGTCGGGCTTTAATCGGGCTGATATCGTGTAGTCTGAAACGGGCATAAGCAGAAGAAATACATTTGCTCTTGCCATCTTTGACAGAGCTAGGCTAAGTAACAGCAAGTAATGTCCAAAAACCAACAAACACAGGACTTTCAACCAGGAGACAGGTGTCTGTGTTCCAAAGTGTTGTTGAGTTATTTTGAAGTTCCTTTAGTGACGTTTGTGACGTGTTTTCCGTACTTCTGTTACGTTGTTTCCGTACGTATTTTACTTAGTTTACGTACTTATTTTAAGTCCAACCGTGATGTTGTTCCTAAACCTAACTAAGTGGTTTTGTTAACCGCGGATGTTACCGTAGTTTTGTTGCGTGGCGTAAAAATGACACAAAAAGGCTAGAATGCATTCTCATGACATGTGTAACGTCTTTGTAATGTTGTGCCATCTATATACCTTCCCACGAGATCGGTTTGAACATTGAATAAAAGAGTTGTCACCCTCTGGAAGCCTCTGGGAGTGGGTGGAGTTGGTTTGAAACACAGAAAACAACTAAATCAGACCACCGATTAGAAAACAAAGAAATTATCTCCAGTAACTCGTACTCATATTTGGTTGTACTGACATCAATGTAGAACCTGAATCTCAAGTGTTATCTTTGAAAAAGACATTAGAGAGGGACAAAAAAAAAAAAATCTGGTAATCCTTTTTAAAATTTAATTGGAGACACAGTGGGTCATTATGCAGAGCTACATTTTCATTTCACCACATTCAGTAGATTGGAATGGGATCGCTGGGCTCACAAAGCACAGAGGTAGCGCTTGGAACATAAAAGCAAGTGAGCAAGGACCCAGCCATTGTTATGTAGTCCAAATGCCAACTTCAACTACAACCTTCATGTCTATATTTAGAAAGCGCACCTCAGGCCCCCCACTTTATAAAATTGCAGCCCGTCTCGAAGACGTGAGAGAAAAAGACAGTCATTTTGTTAAGAGCTGTGCAGGTAAAACTAAATGGAAGTGTAATTTCACTGTATTGTCGGCTTCCTACTTTTTTTTTATATCTTTAAGTTTTTTTTCCTGCAGTGACTCAAATCCTTGTCTGGAGGCCACCTATGATGTCAAAGGAAGACATACGACTGGCCTTGAATTCTCTCAAAGTGGTTGAAGCCTAAATGTTTTACAAACATCGATTTTTGGCTATTCTTGGGTGATTCTTTGAAGAGATACTCATAAAAACACTCCAAACTTCAAGGTGCTAAATTCAAAATTCAGAACATATCTATGATTGAGATAGAAATAGAGGTGTGATATATTTACTTGACATTTCACGAAAAGTTTGAAACAGTGAGAAAGAGATACCAAGTACTTTTCAAGTTACGTTAGCCGCCAGCGCACCCAAACTTTATATGAAGATATAAATTTAAACAATAAAAAAGTTAGCGAGGGAAACAACTAAGACAACAGTGCCACATGTCCTCCTGTGCGTTACTGCGTAAGCAGCTCCGAGGCAAACTTATTTGATTTTCCCTTGCCTCCGTGGGCCTATCAGTCTGCAGAGCACCTCTCTGTTTCCTAGCCAGCAGCGCTCAGCAGATGTTTCGGAGGGGCAATCGTCAAAGCTCCGGCTGTTGCTATGATACTGGTAATAACCGTTTAACAGCTCAGCATGCTTTAGCTAAAGTTGAAATGTTATTTTCTTGCTGAGCTCAATAACATTCACACTGCAGTATGTCCTTCTTGTTAAAAAAAAAACTAGCTGGTCAGTTGATTGATGGAACTGACTTCATCAAAGTTACAATGAAACAGTGATGTAGTGCACAGTGACCTTTACACATGAGGAACACAAAATGGAGCAAAATCAGTCTAGCTCCAAGGAAGGAAATAAGGTTAACATGTAGTCAATGTCATTATTGTTTTATTAACCCTAACAGAAATAGTAACATATGGTGATTATACAAATATGCACATTCTGATAATACACCAACAAATATATACTTCACACACGTGAGACATCGTCTACTGAGGCATCCATTGGATAATCCACATCAACAGTCCTGCAGGCTCAGTTTGAGAACTGGAGAAGGTCCTGGTATCATTTAAAACTAAAAATCCTAATGAATCCATTGGTACCAACCATGTCATACTAGCATGTCGGGAAGGACGCTAAATAACGCGGCAAACTTACACAAAATTTTGGCGAGGAAAAACTAGCATGGCAAATTTCAAAGGGGTCCCTTGACCTCTGACCTCCAGATATGTTTATGAAAAAGAGGGTTGGAGTGGAAAATGTTAAACAGCTACTTGTGGAGATTAAGCGTTGCTTAGCGTGGCAGACACAAGAGGGTGGTGTATAGACTTGTTTCGTAATCAGAGTTACATTTGTTAGAATGGATGTTTTTGCATAAGATGGCCAACTGACAGACATCAAAAAGACAAATACTGGTGTGTGTTGCCCCCTAAAACCTCAGCAGGTCTGAGAAAGACGTTTCAGAAAACAAATAGAAATGCTAAGTCCAACAGGTGTCTCAGGTGTGTACGGTTGCTATGTGAGGACTGGACCAGCAGCTTGGCTAAAGGCCTTTCAGTGAGCCCCCCCCGACCCACCCCTCCATCTCCTCCTCTTCTCCTCTTTCACAAGGAGAGCTCTCCTTCGACAGAGTCATGCTCGCCTGACTCCCCCCCTTTGCTCTCTGCCTCCTCTGCCGGCCCCAACAGAACACCCACCCCTCCACCCTCCTTGCCCTGTGTTATTGGTCTGCAATGGAGCATGGCAGCAGATGAGGTCCTTTGACACACAGACAGAAATACAAGAGGATCGGGCACGAATAAAAAAAAAAAAAGCTGAGCGCATTCCTTTCTCTGGGCCCCTTCACCGACGCTATCTCACGCCGCGGTTCATGCTACTGAGCTCACAGTGGAGTGCACATTGCACACAAGCATGCTGCTTTCTCTCTCCGTCTGTCTCACTGGTGTTTGACCTGATATTTTTTCAACCAGGCTGCAGACTATAGTGTCAGTGCTCTGGGTAATATGATCCTAGCTCTTCTCTTTGTGGTGCTAATGTATTTGGAGTCCCCCACCCTTGGGGCAGCAATTATTTTTTATCAGCCTGTGAAAGTTAGTTAAGTGCTACAGAGTGAGGGTGAACAGGGCAGCGCAGGAAGGAGGGGGTGGGGGGGGCTGGTTGCATTGACTAAATCATGCCCTCAGTGCCCCCTCTGTGCATGAGACAAATAACACCCCCCACCGCGCACGCCGGAGCTACACACCGAACATCAAGGACGCGAGCGCTATTATTGCTCAAATATTTTCCCAGAGTTAGAGAGCGACTGAGGGGGAGAATTGGAAACAAATTAAGTCGTAACGGAAAAAGGGGACAGGCGGCAGGGGGGGAGGGACAGGAAAGGGAAGAGGGGGTAATTGGGAGAGACGCGATGATAAGATAACAGGCATACTAGCTCCTTTATTTAATTAGCTCTCCTCTGAACTCGTGCACCTTGCCACCAACCCCCTGCTGTTTGCGTCGTCTGCCGAGGTTGCTCCGAGCACATATGGCTGCGTGACAGTAAACGCTTGATCAGTCGTCCCCCAATTTGCATATTTTAACAAGCTAATTGGTCTAATGTATGCAGTTGTAAGCACATTAAGCTAATTAATGTACATGTGGTGGTCGAGCCGTGATGATATGTTGACCTTTGCTCCTTCTTGGAATTTTTTTTATTTATTTTTTTTTAGCAACAGTTGTTTCACTCAAGCAAATTGAAAGGTAGGACACATTAAAACTACAACTTGGGATATTTTTCTTGAAATAAATGATGTTTTGCAGTGAAAAATTTGACTTTTAAAATGATTGTCTTTAATTGTTTTATCATTATTTATTTTATATTTTTTTCCGAAGGAGAAAGAGCACAGGGAATGTGATTTACACAGCAGAAATTTAGAGTATAATTTTGCAGAAAATGTCATTTCAGTTTGACAAACAAACAATGAGCGCCTCAAATGTCATCAATGAACAAAACATTTTTGACCTGATGGGAATGTCATTACTTTGGTATTTGCTTATCAAATGAAATAAATCAAAGACCAAGTGTTGGATGAAAAGGGAAATCACCAAAATGTACGTTATGTATGAAACGGGAACATTGAATGTTGAAAAGTATCTAACAGTTGAACATTTGAAATATGACCCGCGCTCAAATGCACACCTGTAGAGTGAAGGTCTACCATGTGTGACAGAAAGGGAGGGGAAGAAAGAGACTAACGCAAAAGGGCAGGTGATAAGAATGCCACTGGAGATGGTGAGAGGGTTGTAACCGAGAGGCACTAAAAGCTCTGAGGTCCTTTGTCTGTGTGTGTGTGTGTGTGTGTGTGTGTGGGAGGGAGAAAGAGAAAGGCAGTGTGTGCAGGGTTTGGAGCTCCATTATCACACTGTCAGGGTGCACAGGCCTGGCGTCATGGGTCTAGAGGATCACACAAAGGCACTACTGTGAGGACAGGTGAACTGAACACAAACAGATATTCTGCTTATGAAGACACACCGTTCAGTCAGTCCGCACTCATATTGTCAATGGAGAAGGTTGGAATTGCATACATTTGTCATTGTGTTTTTGCTCTTTTACGCACCTTTATAATGAACTTTTCACTAACTAATGTCATAGTAGGAAAAGCACAGGTGTTACTTATAACATTAAGGATGTAAAATATTTAATCGCGATTAATCACAAATTAATCGCACATTTTGTATTTGTTCAAAATTTACAGCAAGGGGAGATTTCTCAATAATTTAATACTCGTATCAACATGGGAGTGGACAAACATGCTGCTTTATGCAAACGTATTTATATATCTATTATTGGAAATCAATGAACAAAAAAAAAACAATGACAAATATTGTCCATAAACCCTCACAGGTACTGCATTTAGCATAAAAAATAAGTTCAAATCATAACATGGCAAACTGCAGCCCAACAGGCAACAACAGCTGTCAGTGTGTCAGTGTGCTGACTTGACTATAACTTGCCCCAAACTGCATGTGATTATCATAAAGTGGGCATGTCTGTAAAGGGGAGACTCGTGGGTACCCATAGAACCCATTTACATTCACATATCTTGAGGTCAGAGGTCAAGGGGGCCCCTTTGAAAATGGCCATGACAGTTTTTGCTCTGCAAAATTGAGCGCACGTTAGGAGCGTTATTTAACCTCCTTTGCAACAAGCTAGTCTGACATGGCTGGTACCAATGGATTCCTTAGGTTTTTCAGTATCTTTACTCAAGCTTTAAGTCTGAGCCCGCTACAAACCCAAATATTGGCGGCCCGTCGTATTTTTAAGAGGTTAATTAAAAATTGCAATTTGCAATGAAATAAATAAATAAAATTAGTGGCATCAAAATTAATTTGTGTTAACGTGTTATTAAACTTTGACAGCCCTAAAAAAAAAGAGACAGTCCAGTAGTCCAGTCAGTCACTGAGCTAGCAACCTTGCTACCTAGCATTGAACAAGCCACCTACCTTGATGGGCTATTGTTACCGGCTAGCTAGCATTTTAGAGTGACTATAGCTACGTTTACACTGTAAGCCCTAGTGCTCAATTCTGAGTCATTGCTCAGTCTGATTCTTTGATTTGGCTGTTAACATTGTTTATTTTAAATGTGGCCAGTATCCGATTCCAGTGTGAACTGGTCACAGTCCTGAACTGACCTGCTTGCACAAAAGACAAAAGAAGATGTCACACGCAGCACACTGTCGTAGTTGTGACACTAAGCCAGCGTTTACGGTTTCATTTATAAGTCGATGTGCAGAGGAATTCGAGGACGAGGAGAAAGGGAGCGACATTTTTAATGCTGACTTTTTGTGGAGCAATGGCTGCTACTTCTGTACGGAGGTGTGTGTGGATGCAGAGTCACAGTCAGAAGTGGTGGGATCGTGACGTGAATGGCTTCACAGTGCAGAACTGTGATGAATGTCAATCTAGAGTGATGCACATGAATTCCAATTTTGACTGTTCAGACTGAGGTCGCATTGCAAAGGTGTACTGGAGAAATTCAGTTTCCATCAGCCTTTACTACTTCTTTTCCCCCAGTAGCCTATGCCAACTTTTCCACCTCATCCAAACATTTTTTTCTTCCACACTTTTTTTTAGATGCAAACTGACAGTGCACATAAAAACAGGAGGATGGAAGCCTTCTTCTTTGTCACAACTGATCTGTGGAAAGGATTTGTGGATCACGCTGTCCTTTAGCTTATTTCTGTCTCTGTCCCCTTCCTCTCCTTCATATTCTCTCTTTCCCCGTCTCACACCTTCTACTTTTCTCTCCCGCTTTTCCCGTTCTCACCCACATACATATCTCTTTCCATCTCTCTCTCGCATGTTCTCTTTGTCCCCCCTTACTCCCTATCCCTGTCTCTGTGTCTGCCTTTGTGCCATCATCCTCTCTTCTTAATCCTGCAACGGCTGAATCTCACTTTATCCCCCCTCCAGTCTATCTGCCAAGTCTGTGTGTCTATCTTTCCTCGGCTCATTGTCTTGTTTCTCTGTCTTCCCCTCTCATCCACCCTGTCCGTTAGTCACTTTCTCCTTTTTCCTCTCTGTAAATCCCACTTGTTCCCCTCTCTCTACTGTACCTCTCACGTTTCCCCTTTTCCCCTTCCTTTGTGTACCTGACACTGAGCCTGTTGAAACCAAGGGCCACGCTGGCTTAACTTTAATTGATGCATCGGATAGCGTAGAGGAAGGGGAGGGGATCGAGGGATGGCTCTGGGCTGACAAGGTTAATTCTGTTTTTCCTAGCTCCTAGTCACCTGGCGGCAATTAAACTCATGACATCGCTCCCAATGGAAAGAGACACGGTTTGAAAGTGTGAGAGAGAGAGAGAGAGAGAGAGAGAGAGGAAGGGAGAGAGTGATTCGATGAACCATGTTCAAAGGCAATCTCAGACAAAAGTATGCCATGAAAAGGGGAGGGAGAGGACGGTGTGAAGCAAATTAGATGCATCAGTGTGGTCTGGATGCTGTGCAATAATGAAGCATTGAAATTCAAGAGGATTATGCTTGTATTGATATTGACAGTTTCTTCAAGGGATGCCTGCATCAAATGCTCTCCGAGCGTATTGTAATTGGGGATGAAGGTTGACAATGGAGAGATATGAGCAGTTCTTCTCTGAATTAATTAACTTCACATAACTGAGAAAGACCTGCAGGTGTGCCAGCGACGGGAAAAAAATAACAACGTATAATCCGAAATGAAATTTCATTTATTTTATGTACATTCTATGTGCATTCAGGTGTTATTAATTTTGCTGTGAGATATAGTGTTTTCTTCCCTATAGGAAAAACATTAATAAAGGACTAAGGTACACAGAGTGAGATATCAGTCTTGTTTTTGTGTTAAAGGAACAGTGTGAAGGATCTGGCGGTATCTAGCGGTGAGGTCGCGGATTACGACTTCTTCCGTGTGCCAAGCGTGTAGGATAAGAGCAGAGTGCTTAGAATGTGTTTGTACGTGGGTGAGTGGTGAAGCAAGAGAGAGAGATCGGCAGCAACGGGAGCGAGTAACGTTATCGGCTCCGGCCCAAGCAGGAAAAGTTAACAGAGTTTGGTTTGTCCTTTCTGGGCTACCGTAGAAACATGGAGGACTCCGTGAAGAGGACCCGCTCCCTATGTAGATATAAACGGCTCATTCTAAGGTAACAAAAACACGATTTGTTTCACGATTAGTTTCAGGTGATTATACACCAATGAAAACTATTAATATCATATTCCATTTCTGCCAATAGATCCCGCTAACTGTTACACACTGGTCCTTTAAATGTGGAGCTGAAGTAAGGACGTGGTAGGCCTAGCTTAGCATTCCACCCGTCTCATATTTTAAGCTCAGTGATTTCAGCTCAGACATTTTTGACTTATCAAGTCAAGTCAACTTTATTTATATAGCCCAGTATCACTGTTACAACCCAGAGTTGGTGTAGGGGTAAAGGAAGTAACATTGAGCCGGTGTTATCAGGCAATCACTTGTTTATTTGCGCTGATTGAAATTAAAGCAAAATAACATACAATGGATGGATTTATAATAACGAAAAACGAGGGTTTCGGGTGGCCGAAAAGGGAGACAACAAAGACACACACCCTAGCCCTGAATAATCCTAACAACCAGACAACTTAC
>CAKAKR010035483.1:0-10079 GCA_916700685.1 Adelosebastes latens
CTGCGCGGAGCTAACAGCTTACGTTAACTAGCACTCGTCCTGTCGATTTCAACACTAATCTTGTAAAATGTGGTTTTTGGTGAGAAACTTGATGAATCCAGTTGTTTGAAGGAGATGTTTTCACAGCAATATAAAACAGGTAATAGAGAGGGAATTATGACCTGTTTAACTCTCTAACAAAAACCAGTATGCAAATGGTAATAAAGGAGTGTAAGTTGAAGTACATGGGATTTATCGTTTTACTTTTATTTTTTGCCGTGGTTTCGAATTCTGCGTCGAGAATCGTGGAATTTCACTGGTATTGGTATCGACAATTACATTTCTGGTATCGTCACATCCATAGTATGCAGTTGGAAGAAGTCACATTCGGATCCGGGAAATTGGTATGGTCTGTTTTTCACTATATTCTGACATTTTATTGACTTATAATAAATCAAAGAATAAGTGCTAATGTTAATTAATTGCAGCCCTACTCAAGACCTGCATTTATTTAAATGCACAACTAATTTTTGTCAAATGCATCCACCTTTTTTTAAGTGTTTTTGCGCCGGTGATTGAAAACACCATTCCAAAGAGCAAAAACAACAAGTTTTTATGTTTAACTGCCTCAGTGTTGGCCTGCCGTGGCCTAACTTTGCAAGCTCTGCAAACAGGAGGGTAAATTAAGACATCACTGATACCACGAACAGCTAAACAAATATTGTGGACAGCCGCGCTGCTCCCCTACTGTCCTCTGCTATGCCACACAGCCAAAACCAGGTGAGCTGACACCCCCATATCTCTCTCACTGTAGGAATGTCAAAGGGTGCACTGTTGACCCAGACGGAGCTGCCACTCAGTGTGTGTGAGAGTGTGTGTGTATTTGTGTGTGTGTGGTATAGGGGGGGTTGGGGTTTTATGGGAGTTTGGCAGGCTTCCCCCCCCTCCCCGTTCTCCCCAGGCCCCGTCTGCTGTTCCCTTGGTGGCATCGGGACGCCAGCAGAGAGCGGACAGACGCAGGGTCTGGCTTCTGGTTTTGTGGATCCACACTGTCCCCGTACTGTATTTTTCCCACCCTCCCCATTCAAAGACATTCCTCCCATTCTCCCCACATTTACTCCCCAGCTCCTCTTATCACTCCCGCCTTCCTCCTCCTCGCCGTATGTGCTGCCGGGATTCTCCTGGGAAAGAAAAAGAAATGAATCAGGTTTCCAAAACAAAACAGTCCCTCGCTCTGTGTGCTAGCTGTCTGTTTAGTGGGAGTGTGTTGGTGTGTGCATCCTGAGAGCCAGAGTAAACACTGAGAACAAACACTGGAGTCCGTTAAAACATGTCCAACTATTGACATTTACCCCTTACACTTAATATCAACTATCCTACTAAAGGATCAAATAATATAAACACATGTTGTGTAGATTTTGAGTGAATATAATTTAATATTCGTTGGTCAATGTTTCAACATGTTGATTCTAGGGCTGCAACTAATTATATTTTCTTATTATTTTTTATTGATAATTTCAAGATGACGTCCTCTAACCGATTATCAATCATCAAAATAGTTGGCGATTCATTTAATAGTTGACGACTAATCGATTAATCGTTGCAGCTCTAGTTCTAATCTTTTTTACACGGGGTTGTATGTATACTCCTGCGTTCTGTGAGGTAAAATTACTGCTTTTGTGAATGTAGTCTGGTGGCTTTGAAGACAGCGATATAACGGCTTCAGTTCTCCGTCGGAAAGGGCTGTCTGACGGCGATATACGATGATATAAAACAGAGAACAGCAGCAAGTCCTCATGTTTTAGGAAGCCGGAGGGAGCAAACATTTGCCATTTTTGTTTGATCGACGACTTGAAGGATTAGTCGATTATCAAAAATGTTGTTGATTAACTTTATGATCGACAAATCTATTAATCAGCTAATTGTTTCAGCTGTAATTGATCCCATGCATTGAAGTTTTGCCATTTTCTAAAGCTGATTTATGATTGTGTATAGCTTTGCCAATTGTCATTCATGCCTAGATGGAGGTCACTGGAGGCGTTTAAAGTCCAGGCTAGATATAGTAGGATATGATAGGAAAGGATAGTAAAAGTGTCCTCCTATTGTGCAGGCCTAACGGGGTGTAATCCTGCGGATAAATTCAGAAGCCAACCAACACAGCGCCGGTGCAGCGGGCGACAACGACACAAGCCTGAGATGCGCGGGGCCACATATGTGTGTCTATCTCTTACCATCTGCTCTGCCGATCATTAGAAAGGATGTCACACTGAGTTGGGACCCTCGTAGACGCATGTGCCCCTCTTCGTACGCCTCTCCCACTCCGTTATCCCTTTGTTGTCTTCAAGCTTAATTTCAGGGGCAAATATGAGATTGGATTTGTGGGGGAGTTGATTGTTTTTACTCAGCAAAGGAATCCCCATAAGATGCTGAGGTCGTGTCACAAGACCACGGGGGCCAGTCCCTTGTGGCTTGGCATGAAAGGTCAGACGATGCCCGTCCGTGTGTGTGTGTGTGTGTGTAGTCGCACACGCAGCACACTTGCATATTTATTTGCATTTATACTTTTTTGTGAGTGCACTTTTGTCTCTTGGGTCATTTGCATCTCCATAGCACAGTCAAGGCCCCGCTGTTGTCTCATCTAAGGACTGTTTCCCTTCCTCCCTGCATGTGTTTGCTGAGCTACACACCTTCTCACAAAGCTGTAATATTCGCATATACAACACTCACGATGTGCATCATTTACCCACAAAGTCCTGGTGATCAACAGGCTTGTGTGTGTGTGTGTGTGTGTGTGTGTGTGGTTGCGTGTTCAGATAACAGAGATTCAATCTGTGACCTGAGGGATGGGGGCCTCTGTTCTTCATGCCCCTGCAGACCCCAGCCAGGACCCCCTAACAGCTTGGAAGATAAATATCTAATCAATATACAACTGCATATGCATAGAAAACACAACCTATAGCACAAAGCCAGAAAGCTACAGAAACAACAACGTTAATCGTTGAGCATTTAGACTCAAATTCCTCATTAAATTCAGATTTCTGGAAATCCTCGGGGATCGCCAGTACAATAACCTTCTATTTTGATGTTAATAAAATGTACCCGAATTCACAAATATGTAGGATATTACTACTGACATTCCTGTAATATTACCTCACAGCGTCTGCTGTATTAGCCATGTGTTTACTACGTGTTTATTTGCATATACGTGAAGTGAGATCCACTCATGTTCACTTGTGATCGGATCACCCAAGATGCATGGTAATGCCAGGTCTGAACAGGGCCAAAGCTGCCTACTGATCAGTCTTAAATAAACAAGCCAGCTGCTGATGTGAGAAAGGAGTTGACCAAGCCACAAAAACCTGCATAATGAATCACCATCTTCTGCCCCAGAGGAGAGACTTGGCTTTTGTCACCCTGACCTCAGAGCTCTGATAAGATAAACAGACAGGAGGCTGATGGGAGCAGAGACTGTACTAGTCCACTGTAAAATCCCAGGTATAACTACATTTGTTCACTTCTAAAAGGACTTAATGATTACTCATTAATTATGGTTCTTAAATACTTGGTCTCAGCTTGCTTTGCCATGTGTGGTCTGTGACGTCGGGGATCCTGTCTGGCCCTCAGAGAGCTGCCTGAGTGGCGTCGCTTGGACCTTTAGCCAATAGAAGGTCAAGCGAGAGCACATAGTCCACGCTCCATGTGTCGGTGGTTCAATCCATCATGTCAAAGCTGAGGTCCTACTTGATCATTGATGGATATATGGATGTTATACAGGCCCAACACGAGGGATCTCTAGGACCATCCTTTGGGAGAACATAAGGAGCAACAACAACAACCATCTGATTCATCTGATGGGAAAAAAACAGCCAAACTTTTGTAGAAACCAGTTCCATAAGAATATTTAAATATGCAAACTTAACCCTGAGGAGTTTACAGTGTAAACAAACAGTCCTGTTTACAGTCAGTGTGTCCTTGAGGCCTTGAAAACATGTTGAATGCGTTTTTAACATCACGAAAAATTTGCAGCAAACATTTGTTATGCATGTTTTGAAATCTGTTTTGTTTACATCAGCTTGCAGGCTTCTTCTCTTCTTCACTGCTACCTTTTTATGGTGCAACCGACTCTCAATATGCATTACCACCCTGTGCGGTTGGCAAACGTGGTTGTCACGTCAACCCAGTGATGTGATGTGCATTGAATCACCCCTGGTAGTGACATGCATGTGCATCCTCGTGCTGATAGGATGTGATATAAATAGGGCTGTCAATCAATTAAAATATTTAATCGCGATAAATCGCAAATTAATTGCACATTTTTTATCTGTTCAAAATGTACCTTAAAGAGAGATTTGTCAAGTATGTCAGCTGTCAGTGTGTCAGTGTGCTGACTTGACTATGACTTCCCCAAAACTGCATGTGATTATCATAAAGTGATCATGTCTGTAAAGGGGAGACTCACGAGTACCCATAGAACCCATTTTCATTCACATATCTTGAGGTCAGAGGTCAAGGGACCCCTTTGAAGATGGCCATGCCAGTTTTTCCTCGCCAAAACTTAGTGCAAATTCATAGCGTTATTTAGCCTCCTTCCTGACAAGTTAGTATGACATGGTTGGTACCAATGGATTCCTTAGGTTTTTCTAGTTTCGTATGATACCAGTATCTTCACTCTCGAGCCCGGTACAACCTCTGAAAGATTGATGCGTTAAAGAAATTAGTGGCGTTTTTAGTGACCGATTTTGCCCTAACTAGACAGCCCTAACTTACATTTGTTCATTTGTTTTTGCTCTTAAGTCATTTTTTAATTCCACCTCAGCTTAAGGACTTCCAGAGCTACTGGATCAATGTTGTAATGGGGCACACTACTTTTTGCTTAAGGCAAAAGATGTACCTGTTTCCCAGCAGATTCACTTTCAAAGTTCAAAGATTAGTGTAGTCTTTTTATAGAACATGCTCTTTTCTCTCTCAAACACTCACACGACGTATCCAGTATATCCTCAGTGGTTTTAGTAAGTATACTTTTTCCTTTCCATTGCCGAGAAACAGAACGGGGCCAGGAGGAAGAGCTGGTGTTTATTTTTTGAAGTGTCCCCTGACGAAGGTGCCAGAACGTATGACAGGGTGCGAGAGAGGGAGAGGGCGAGGATGAGGAGAGAAATGGGGGGAGAAGTAAACTACAAGCTGGTTGACAGTCCCAGGGCTTCTCCATCACTTTACAGCCATGTATGGAGTTAGCTCAGGGAGCCGTGCCGCACCCTGTGGAGCTGCACCGACGACAGGCACCGGGAGAGGTGTTATCACCCCTTTAAACACAGCGAGAGGAGGCATTAGTGGCTAGAGGGGAGGAGTGGTGACAGTTCTCTCCGGGACAGGAGACAGAAGCAGATAGGAAGTGATAGGAGCTCTTCCTTTAGGACTTCCTCAGGTGGGGGAGGCAGCAGGGGGATTAGATGTTGGGAAATTACTTTATATAGCCAAAAAAGTCCTGGAGAAAAGTTCTCTTGGATAAAAAAAAGGACAGAAGAAAGAAGTGAATCTGTACCTTTTGTGGCAGACGAGGACACTTAAAGGGACAAATTCAGGCTAATTGCAGCTGCATGTCCACCGCAATCTTCGGGACAGGCCACGGCTGGGGTCAGGCCAGCATCAATCACCGAGGGGGTGGCCACACAAATCTGGTTGCCTCTCTGGAGACCATTACAATGGGCCCACAATAGGCTGCGGTCAGCCCCCGTTGTCCTATGGGAGGGGGTGGACGGGGTCAGAGTGTCCTGAATGGACAGTGGCCAGCAGTGACCCACTCTTTATTGGTATGCAGAATAATGGACAGTGGTCAGGGATGTGGGGGGTTGTGGGAACGGATTTAGTAATCGAGGTGATCATGGTCACTACGGTTTGTTTCACAATGAAAGGGAGAAGGAAAAACTCATCATCTGTAATTCATTTTGTTCGGGTAAATTCTTTTTTGACATGTTGAAGCAGCCGAAGGCACCTTATAATGCCATTATCTGATCTTTTTTACCCTTTTGCTCATAACATACCTTTCACTTCACACCTTTTACTGCTCTACATTTACTCAAGTACTGTACTTAGTTACAATTTTGAGGTACTCATACTTGAGTATTTCCATTTTATGCTACTTTATACTTGCACTTCACTACATTTTGGAAGCAAATATTGTACTTTTTACTGCACCACATTTATTTGATAACTTTAGTTACTTCACAGATTCAGATTATCTATACAAAATATTAGAGCTGAAAGATTAGTCGATTAATCAACAGAATCAATCAACAGAAAAATAATTGCTATCTTTTCTGTCATATATCACATTCTATAAAAGATTCCTGTCCAAAACAGAATCGCACCCCCTAAGAAGGATGTTTTCAATGTACAATTAAACGATGACGGCGGATGTTATTGACGTCTGAATGGTGCGTCGCTTTAAATGTTGCTGCCGCAAGGAATTGTGGGACGGCATTATCTCCTTTCCTTTCGTAAAGGATGGTCCAGTGTACCCTATGCTAAAGGAGAGAAGAAAGGAAGCATTGAAGCACCTTTCCTTGGCATTTAGAGAAATCAACCAGCTCTTATCATGGCTGCTACTTAGATACTTCCGGGTCATTTCACTCAGTTACGAACCTTCTTAAGCAAAATAGACTATTCGACCGCAGCCCAAATTGGGCTAGTGGTGAGAGAATGGACCCTACTCGTCTACTTCCTTCATTTTGATCTCAACTACACACCTGTAAAGTATCGTGACTGTATCTAGCGTGGTTGGATGCTGCCCTGGTGACAAAATCTGTCCACATACATATGGCAAAGTACTCAAAACCGCCTCCATGATAGTTCCCTCTACAGTAGGTGTCTCCAAGACCACATTATGCCATGATGACACACACACACAGACTCACAAGTTGAAAACAATACCAGCATAATAATGCTGTGACTTTGTGATTGTGTTCAGTCACTCAACTGTGGAGCAGCTTCTCTGGACTCTCTCCCACACTGCGTTTGTCACTCCTGATGGGAATACCAACCGATTTGCAAGTCATGCTATAATTCCTGCCGTTTCACCTTTCCAGTCTTCCAGCTCTCGTAATGGATAAAACACCTGATGAACCCCCAAATCCTCGCTCTCTGGGGCCCAGACGTTTTGGTCACAGCCCAGTCTTTCACTGAACCCCCTTTGTGCTCTTTGCATTCTTTTAAATCCGTGTTTCCTGTTCTGTCCAATTTAACTTTACATCCTTTATGTCATCCGGACATTGCTTTATATTCTCTAATGCAATACTTTTCCTTATGGCTTTGTTTTGAGCCTTGTTTTGTGGATGTCGAATGCTAGATATATGAAGTGAGCGATTTGATCATGCAAAATAAGGTATAAGTTAGGGCTGTCAAAGTTAATGTGGTAATAGCAAATTTGTTTTAACACCACTAATTTCTGTAACGCATTAACGCAACTCGCGTTTTTTAGGTTGTAGAGGGATCAGTTTTAAAGCTAGAGTGAAGATACTGGTATCATATGAAACTAGGAAAAACTAAAAAATCCATTGGTACCAACCATACTAGCTCGTTGCTCCAAACTTGCACTAAATTTTGGCGAGGAAAAGATGGCATGGCCATTTTCAAAGCGGTCCCTTGACCTCTGACCTCAAGATATGTGAATGAAAATGGGTTCTATGGGTACCCACGAGTCTCCCCTTTACAGACATGCCCACTTTATGATAATCACATGCAGTTTGGGGCAAGTCATAGTCAAGTCAGCACACTGACACACTGACAGCTGTTGTTGCCTGTTGGGCTGCAGTTTGCCATGATATGATTTGAGCATATTTTTTATGCTAAATGCAGTACCTGTGAGGGTTTCTGGACAATATTTGTCATTGTTTTGTGTTGTTAATTGATTTCCAGTAATAAATATATACACACATTTTCATAAAGCAGCATATTTGCCCACTCCCATGTTGATAAGAGTATTGAATACTCGACAAACTTCCCTTTAAGGTACATTTTGAACAGATAACAAATGTGATTAATCACGATTAACTATGGACAATCATGCAATTAATCGCAATTAAATATTAGAATTGATTGACAGCCCTAGTATATGTACATTCTGCCTCTTTTTTGTCCTTTGCAGAGTTTTCATTTGCAAACACCTGCTAATGTGCGGATAGCTGGATTATTACTGCATTATCTCCAGTGTTCTTTTGTTGCAGTTATCGGTTGTTTCATCTTCAGTGGCTGTATCTGCTCTATTTTTATCTGTATCCAATTCTTTTCCGCTGTCCAATTCCCCCACGGGCATCATTACAGTTTGATACTGAAATCTAATCTCATATATTACAGCAAGATGAAGGCAGAAACAGGAAACATTTCCAAAATGTGGCCTGTCTGCAGAGGATGTCACTTTAAAGTCTTACTGTGCAGTATTTTCAGCAGCTAAAATAAGAGCCTTCATCTAGTGTGAGGGTGACTTTTATGTGGCACTTTAACAGCTGGCTGCGAGAGTGAGGGCTACACAAAGAGTTATTTTACGGCAATGAGAATTGGCTACACTGTGACTATTTTCCATATACAAACTAGTTTGCCGTAGCAGACGTTGGAATCATCTGGTCATCTTCGACCGCCTTCAGCTAATTATTCCTGACCAATAAAAGCAAAAAAACCACACCAGAATAGTTTTTTAACGTGGTTCTGATTTTCCAGCTCATTTCATAACTTGGAGCTAATCGAGTTGGCCGTTCATCTTCAAGAGAAATACATTTTCAGATTTATTATTGTGTTGATAGACCGACGTGAACTCTAATCCGTTCCTTACTGAAGAGCTCATTGCTTCGTTGGCTTTCAAGTTGCCTCCAGATCTCATCATTGTGTTTACGGACATGTGTGAGCTCGTTTGAAGAAGAAATGGAGAAATGGTGTTTAGTTACGAGGTCGAAACTCTTATCCTTGATTTTGTTCTCCTCTCTGAGTTGATTGCATTAAACATGCCAGGTTTAATCCTAGAATTGTACAATTTGCATTGTTTCCAGTGGGCAACTCCACGATCTGAGAAGTGAAGCCAATGCTGAAGTGCCTTAAACTTGCATTCTTTCTAATAGCCAGCAGGGGGCGACTCCTCTGGTTGCAAAAAGAAGTCTGATTGTATAGAAGTCTATGAGAAAATGACCCTACTTCTCACTTGATTTCTTACCTCAGTAAACATTGTAAACATGAGTTTATGGTCTCAATCGCTAGTTTCAAGTCTTCTTCAATACAGCATGATGTTCATTTAGTAAATTATGGTCCCATTTAGAGTCAGATAGACCATAAAGCAGGGGATGCTTTAAGGCGTGGCTACCTTGTGATTGACTAGTTGCTACCACAGCGTTTTCCGGTCTGGGAGTTGTCCGTGTTTTCGTCTTAGGCTACATCCACACTAATACATTTTTGTTTTAAAACACATTACCTTTGCTACATTTATGCCTATCGTCCACACTACTCCGGCGTTTTCGAGCCCATAAAACGTAACGTTTGAAAACGCTGCTGACCCCGTTTTAGTTTTAAAACTCCAGGGTTGCATTTTAGTCTGGACGGGCAGAAACGGAGACCTTTGAAAACAATGACGCAGACACCCACGCTCGCTTCATGATTGGGTCCAAACAACATCTGTTGTGTTTTCCGCCGCATTGAACGCCTTATACTAGTGCGTTACTTTCAGTAACGGCTCCACCTCGTTGTCGGTCCAAGCAAAGAAATCTCTGGTCTTACTTTTCGCCATTGCTGTACTTCTTTCGTAGTATTTTCTGCAGCTGAACAACCAACCACTCTGCTTCTTGTTTACACTGGCATGCCCAACTTACGTGTTAGTATGGATGGAGATTGTATTAGTGTGGATGTAGCCTTAGAACTTTAACCCTTTCACGGTGTGTTTTCAGTTCATGAAAGTTAATTATAACCTTTTTGGTCTAAAAATGTCTTATTCAGCATTCGGTTGTACTTAGCTCCACCCTCTCGTGTCACTTCTGATTCCAAAAAAACAATATGGCGACTGCCAAAATGACGAACTCGAGGCTTCAAAACAGCAGTCCTCAAACCAATGGGTGACGTCACGG
>CAKAKR010035483.1:10099-29004 GCA_916700685.1 Adelosebastes latens
TTTATGGTCTCAATCGCTAGTTTCAAGTCTTCTTCAATACAGCATGATGTTCATTTAGTAAATTATGGTCCCATTTAGAGTCAAATAGACCATAAAGCAGGGGATGCTTTAGGGCGTGGCTACCTTGTGATTGATAGGTCACTACCACGGCGTTGTCTGGTCTGGGAGTTGTCCGTGTTTTTGTCTTAGGCTACATCCACACTAATACGTTTTCTTTTTAAAATGTATAACTTTTGCTACATTTATGCCTAGCATCCACACTACTTCTGCGTTTTCGTGCCTCTAAAACAGAGACATTTAAAAACTTTGCTGACCCCGTTTTAGTTTTAAAAACGATGACGCAGACACTTACGTTCGCTTCTTGATTGGGTCTTATCAGTCATGACGTGTCCCTCCCTGATTCGTCGCAACCCTATCACGTGAACCTTTACCGGAAGAAAACAAACAACATTTTTTGTGTTTTCCGCCGCGTTGAACGCCTTATACTTGTGCGTTAATTTCAGTAACAGCTCAACCTCATTGTCGGTACAGGCAAAGAAATATCTGGTCTTACTTACAAGTCTTAGTGTAGATGTAGCCTTAGAGCTTTAACCCTTTCACGGTGTGTTTTCAGTTGATGAAAATTAATTTGAACCTGAAAATGTCTTATTCAGCATTCGGTTGTACTTAGCTCCACCCTCTCGTGTCACTTCTGATTCCAAAAAAACAACATGGCAACGGCCAAAATGCCGAACTCGAGGCTTCAAAACAGCAGTCCACAAACCAGTGGGTGACATCACGATGACTACGTCCTCTTCTGATATACAGTCTGTGATTCTTTCCCATCAGTATAAGAGAAGGATACGACGTTCCCATAACTCATCCATAAACCAGTCAGCTCATACACATCTGTGAAATGCATCAGCATGAGGGAAGAGTTGCACAGTCACTGGGCTAAATGTACGTATTCAAGTGTAATTGCTCTTGTAGTGGCTGGAATACATCAAGTGTTATATCCTTGTAGGCAGCAATACCGCATGCAACTTATTAAAGTTCAGCATGAGTTCAGTTTAAAATGAAAGTTAATTTGAAAGTGCAAGGGGGCAAGACTATGTCGGGGGAGAAAAAAAGCAGGAGCAAGCAATACATTTTCATCTGAAATTCATGTATTTGCCATTAACTTTAATGGATCCCAGCTTATCTGCATTCAGACCCGTCAACGCAAACTGTTAGCCTCTCGGTACATTTCCATGCAAAGTTTTGATACTCCACAACTTGCAGAGGAAGTGAGGCTCACTGAAATATTTATATAGAGCGTGCTATTACTTCTGCATGAGCAAACCCTTCAAGATGAGATACGGTTAATTTAGGCAGAAAATACATAGTCTATTAATATGTGTATACTATGAATATTTAAATGCGTCTGTCAGTTGTGTCTGACACTGGGGACAGGTGATGTAAGCCTAACAGGAAAGGTGGAAAGGAAGCTCCCTCTCTTCTATCTATGCTACCAGTTTCTCATCTGAGCTGCTTTGACACTTTTGGAGACGTTCTCTATATGCTTCCTATATATCCCGACCACAGACCCGTATATATGCCATCTCACAGGCATGAAGCATTTGATGCAGCTAATGTAAAACATACCAGCAGAGCGACCCTCGGGTTCTGCCAAATGAGATTAGAGGACCTCACATATGGCTCCTAATCCTCTTGATTTAAGTGCCAGTTAAAGCATTTCCCATTAATAAGTTTCCAGTTGCTGTTAGATGAAGCCGTATTATACGTTACTGTTTACTGAAGGCAGGGCTCATTTCATTAATAAGTGTAGTGTTGATTATTCATGTCTTGTGTGCTGCACAGGATTTCCATTTAAAAATATGACAATGAACCAGAAGCTGCTTCAAAATATCTTGTCTTAAAATGACAGTACAGATCATTAAATCATACTTAATGAGTAAAAGATACATTTATTAAATATTAAGAGGTACGCTATGTGAGATGTTAGTTAATGTACATATTACACATTATGATTGTGCAATGTGGCCAAAATCTTCTACCTCCATATAGGTCATTTCATATCTCGATAACCATATATATCATGATATAGCGCATTTTCTGGTAATTAAATAAATAAATAAATAAATAAATAGTCTACATGAAATAACCACATGGTAAAGCCTATTTATGTGTGCTCCTGTGTGAATTAAATACTTGAATGACAGATGAAAAGTATAAGTATTTTCTCATTTTATTAAGAACTTTGGTGCAAAATGAACAAAACAAAACTGTTTCAAGTCAAATTAGAGAATAAATAAATTAATAAATAAATAAAGGCCTAGCCTACATCTTATCTAAATAGACCTGGCCTGTATAGAGCTTTGGCTTTATCCAAATCTGTGAATATATAGGTATTTATTGAGATTATTTAAAAATACATTTAGTAAAAATAAAAATCTGTAAAATAAAGCAACCACTCTGCAGTTTATTTATTTTTATTTTATTTTTATTTTTTTTATTATTTTTGGGTGTGTGGGGACATACTAACTGGGTGAAAATTAATTTTAAAAATTTAAAGATTATATGTATTTTGTGGTAAAACTGAGTTACAAAATACAAATAGAGTAAGCCTACATGATAAAATACAATAA
This sequence comes from Adelosebastes latens, assembly GCA_916700685.1. Taxonomy (NCBI): domain Eukaryota; kingdom Metazoa; phylum Chordata; class Actinopteri; order Perciformes; family Sebastidae; genus Adelosebastes; species Adelosebastes latens. The sequence goes on from CAKAKR010035483.1 coordinate 12,727, forward strand.
AAAAATGAAATAACTGACTTATATTTGTAGTACATGAAGAATGCAAAGAAAGGGTAACCAAGATGTCTTTTTTGGCCTTTTTTATGATGTGTATTTATTGATTTGATTTTGTATTAATTTGAGATTACACACTTGTGTAAGGTGCCGATTACCCGTCTGAATGGAGCAGATGTTTCCCGGATGTGTGTCAATTAGTGAAAATAGTTTCAATGTGCAGTTCATGTACGTGTGTCATCAGAACAAGAAGAAAAACACTCCTTGTACAGTCACCTCCACTGACACAGGAATTTAGTTCCAGCAATGAGACACACAACAAATACAACATCTGTAACATATTACAGCCAGGAAGGAACGGACCAAGACACACACACACACACAAACAACAAGCATACGTAAATCAGAGCAGGTGGCTTCCACACTGAACTGGACTTTTAATTGAATCCATGTTGAGCCAGCGGCAACGTTCAGCTCATCCCATCTGCCCCGTAACACTGTCCTGTACCGTCTACAGAGTACTGGAAAGTTTTACTTACAGTATCTGCAGTTTGTCCTCTCAGTATTCTCCATACAAAAGATAATAAACAAGCAAGCATACAGTCATTTCTGGCCCTCATTCACACTCTCACACATTATGAAAATCAGATATTTAACAGCTTTCCAGTGTCTTTATTTAAAATTGTTTTGTTTTTCCAACTTTCTTGATGCCCTTTGGCAGGTGGTTTGTCATTAACAGTAACCATGAGAACGAACAGAGAGACAAACATCAGCGCCGGCGTGGTAAAGCGGAGAACATGCAGCCCGTTTGGTCAGGCGTTTCCTGGCAGGCAGCTGGCCTGATGAGTGGCTAGCGAAGCCCGGGTTGCTGACACTGATCACATCCTGGCCACAGGCAAACACTTCCTGTCACAAACTGGAAGTGCTGAGAGGTGGACGGCCATCTGGCCAGGCCTGCAGGCACCCACGGGCTTACCGGACCAAATTATACTGAACCTACTCACTCGCTTCCTCTTGGCAAGGTCCCAGAGCACAAGACATCATCTTCTAATTGCTTGATTTGTCCTACAAACACTCCAAAACCCAAATATTTTTAATCCTTTGTGCCTGATTGGGAGCTCCATTATTTAGCCAAACAGGACTGTGCTGCCCACCTGCTTATAACAGGTAACGTTACTAGCTCTCCTCCTGCTGATTTCAACACAGATTTTTTGTTCACAGTGTTGCATTATCAGGGAAAAACAGGGTGCGTCCCCTCAGGCTATGCTGTTGAGCGCTTTCTTTGTTCTCTCCGCCATGGCTCCAGTCCCAAACAAACTAAAACATGTTACAGTGTGCGTATGCGTCATTGTGCATGCGTAACTTTTGGGAAAGCATCAATACAGAGGAAATGATTAATTGATTGTCACTACCAAGGAATCGGACAACTAATAACTTAACGGGAACCGATTCTCTATTCCCATCACTAGCGTTTTTCCTGCCTGCCAAAGTGGCGCATGGCCTGACGATTTAACCCGCCACTGCCAACAATTTACCTGGATTTGGCGGGTGGCGGGTGTTAATTTCAGACCCTGCCTACAGTGGTCGAAACATGTTGGCTTTTTAATGTTTTTGCCACTATAGTAAAGGCTTTTTAATATTACCTTTGCCACTTGTTTTGATATTTTGGAGTGCCTTCCTGTTTAACTTGTACATGCATGTCAAACATGCTATCTGAGGGAGGGTGAACAGGTTGGAATGCCAACCTGCCAGCAGCACATGTCGGAACTGAGATGGAGCTACAGATGGACGAGCAGAGGGGCGAATGTTAATCTCTCCCTCCCTCACATTTCACCCATCTACTGCAATATGTGGACCAACAGCTACTGAATTAAGCAGCAAACTGCAGGTTGTTTTTATGGTAAATGTGAATCAATATTCCTCTCACGCTTCCTTCTTCTGCTGTTGGATCAGTGGTCGTGGATATGCTTGGTTGAATGTTTTTTATTTTTACAGTTTGATCCATTATAATCTGAATTTACTTTGGGACTTGCATAAGGTAGCAACAGGGACCTTTTAGAGTTCTCTAATCCTCCCAGACTGTCCTTTTATGAACCCCTCAGAGTCTTTACTCTTCCCAGCCCCCCTGAACCTTAAATCCAGGCATTAAGATAAACACTGGAGGAAATTTGGCTTCCTCGCTCAGGCCCTTTGGCTCGCTGATTGGCATTATATCCTCTCTTCCTGTAAGGCTTTACCTTTTCCGCACATTTCCCCTCGTTTCTTATCCTACGCAGTCACTCATTCTGTTATCATGTCCACCCAGGTTCATCAGGGAAATTTGTCGTACTTCCATCTTACTCCCCCCCATCTCTCTCTCCTTGTGTCATTTCAAACTTAATCTGCGGTACAGTCGTCATCTCCTTGTCTTGGCGATTACAGCGGGTCTCTGTCTCCTGTCTGGCTGCTTCCCCTCCCCAGTCGACCCCTCCAGCCCAGAGACTCTTACCTCAGCTCCCCTGGTCGGGCTGATTAGCCCCCTGCTGAAGGGAGCAGGGGTGTAGGTTTATGGGGGCAGTTTATGGGGGGACTATTCAGTCTTATCATCGCAGAGAAGCCGCACTGTGGAAAGCTGAGGGGCTGTTTCTGGACCAGTAGGTTCATGGAGATTACTGACCAGTCCCCTGACTGGCGGCAACAGATTGGGTGGGCCTTAGTGGGTCTTGGTTGATGGGAGCAGATGGGTTTTGGTTGAGATGGAGAATTGCCCTGCATGATGCATGCGTGCTGACTGCATGGTGTCAAGTCCAGCTAATGCAATGATACAGTATGGTGCTCTTTTTGTTCTGTACTTTTCATCATATGAAATTGTGACCTGTCATTTGTCAGAGATGTTTTTATCTTTCATGTCTGTGTGGGAGAGTGCACACGCAACCACAATTCAACCTGAGACTGAGACAAAAGAGCAAAAATATCAGATTTATGATAGAAAACACAAGCTTTATTTGTAAATCTAATCTTCCTGGCTTTTTCAGATGTTGACTCTCTGATGTAAAGAATCAGGATGTGTCTGATTTGAAAGAGCAGGAAGACTTCATATTGATCCGTGCTTCTCGAGGAGACGGTCGAATCAGTCAGGTGAGATGCAGCAGCAGGGCATTAAACAAAGACCGCAGAATATCTGTAATCTATCACCGTGGACAGATCTATAAACAGCGGGGTGTCCAGAGTGTGGTGGTCTGATGATCTCTGCTAAAAGTAGAAGAAGAGCAGAAAGGTTTATAACAGACCCGGCAGACACTCGGTGCAACGATTGCAGGTGTACAGTTGGATTTCTGCCTGGTTTTAGAAATAATCAATAAGCCTTTTGGTCAGAGGGACAGAGGGATGTTTCTGGAGTACAGCAGAGTATTGTCAGAGTAATCTGAAGCATAGGATAGAGTTACTACAAGGGCTGCTCGATTATGGCAAAAATCACAATTATTTTGGTCAATATTGAGATCACGATTATTTAACCCGATTAGTCATTGACTTTGTAAATTTGTAATTTAGAAAGAAAATTTTGTAGCCTACATTTCAAAGTTAAATGCATCAATCTGGTGCAGTTTTAGAGCGAAATTAATAGATTTATGAAGTACTTTGTGCACTTGTAAACAATTTAATCATAAACACAATGGTTGTATAGATATGAATGGTGATGACACGGCAAAAAAGTCACACCCACAAAGCATGGTAAACAAGACGGGTCTATGTTTCAAGACGGGTTGGGTGGGTTGCTGACATCGCCGCACTGATGACGGTCCGCCCTGGTTGTCGCGCTGGGAACAGAGAGCTCCGTCCTTCCCCGCAAGGAGAGAGGGAACAGCGAGCACTAAGCACCGAGGTCCGGGCGAGGGGCGCTGTAAACGCTACCTTCACCCCGGACCTTTCCGAGTCGACTTAGAGATGGTCGCAAGTAGGCTAATTTTCTCATAGACTTCTTTACAATCTGACTTCTTTTTGCAACCAGAGGAGTCGCCCCCTGCTGGCTATTAGAAATAATGCAAGTTTAAGGCACTTCAGCATTGGCTTCACTTTTCAGAGCCGGAGGTTGCCGCCTGCTTCCCCCCCACCTCCCTAATTTTTATAGATAGGTAACAAACCATTATTGTGTGAGGTTTGTGTCTAAATGTATACAGTATGTGTTCCTGGAGGTTTTACCTGTGGAGAGGTGATCATGAATGGAATCTGGAAGTAAACACACAGGAGGCTCATCCCACTTTTGCCTGAGGGAATCATGATCGGAAGTAAAGAGGCGGCGCTGGGAATGTGGGGAATCCCAGACTTTGTTTTTATCAGGCAGGGAGGGCAACCCAAAGGTTTCTACAGGTGATATTATAAAAACATCCCACCTGGTGAGATGGGTAAGATAGAAACCACACAGCTGAGGCAGTCGGTAGATATAATAAAACGAGTGTTGAATGGGAATGCAGATGTGAGAATCATTCAAACAGCATTTTAAATGTATGAACTCTGGCTCTCCGTATTGTATGTTTCCATATAATTAGATGTAAATGCATCACATTGAACTGCAGGTACGTTTCCTCTAGTTAATCAGAAACTGCACTGCATGAGTGACTCCCTGCAGACATGTTAAAAGCCTCATACTGTGACCATTAATCAAATTAGCAGGGTTGGAGTCTGAATTGATAAAACGTATTCATCCCATTCTGGGGAGCAATTACCTTCACATGTTATATGATGTAATTTCATCAGCCTTTCAAAACACTTCTTCTTCTTTTTTCCTCTCCTCCTTTCCAAGCGAGCTGCATGAAAGCCGGCGTGACGTGAAAGCTCGACACAAGATGAATGTTTCAGCTTCAAAACATCTGCTTCATTTTCATCAGCCGTTGAATCACATCGATCATGAATCACAAGCATGTTATTGGCTCATCCTGAGGGAAATTCCCATCTTTTAGGGGGGAAATTGCAGAGCGCTTTTTCAGGTGAATGGGGAAATCATTCACGTGTACTTTTTTATTCCACCCCCCCCACACTTCCCCCCTCATCTTCTTATTAGTTTTTCAAACTTCTGAAGTAGAGCCAACTTTATGAAAATCACATGGAGGAAAACATAAAACTGTCATTTTGTTTGAGGAATATCTCCGTGGCTGCTTTGTAGGTTCAGAGGACAAATAATACTGCGTTAATGCTACAAAGAGTCCAGTATAGATCCATCAAATTTCCCCGGTTTACATCAGCGTTTATGGATTATTTAGAGAGCTGCCTGGATCTAATTTAGGACTGGTTTAGAAAGTGATCAATGCACTGATTAGGCCATTCAGTTTGTCCATGAGGCTCCCAGCTGAGGGAGAGTGAAACATTTCCCCGGGCAGCTGTGCCGGCATTGTTATGGTCAACTCATCCTCAACACAACTGATCCTTTAATGCTTAAAAATCTCTTCTGTGTTTCGTCTCAACGTTGCTTTCCGATGACGGAACATTAAAAGATAAGCTTACAGTTCTTTGTTTTGTTTTCATAAAAAGAAAAGTATTTCTCTGGCGCGGCCTGAAAGTGAGCGTGAAGAGCAGACAAAGTATTTTTTTTGTCACAGTGGGACTCGGGGTCTATCCATCACCCCTGTCAGTGGCCGAACTGCACCCTCGCATGAGTTACCACAGACACATCTGCAGAAAACACGCCATGAAATTGTGTGGCTCCTGCACCATCGGGGCCATCTGCCCCCCCCTCCAACCCACTCCCAACTCCGTAGCCTTCCCTCCCTCAGTCCGCTGGGGCTCCGTGTCAGTGAGACAGCTTTACCCAGTAGGCCTCCATTAGCTAGTTTTTCATATCTGTGCCAGCGGGTGGAAACTACCACCTGGGCACAGCAGGCTGTGACTCTGACTCTCAAACAGACACGGACATTTTTAAAAAAGGTCTTAGATTTTAGTCTTTGTTTCAAGTATTTTCTAGGGCTGTCAAAGTTAACACGGTAATAACGTATTAACGCAAATTAATTTAAAGCCACTAATTTCTTTAACACATTAATGCAGCTTGCCATTTTCTAGGTTGTAGCAGGCTCAATTTTAAAGCTAGAGTGAAGATACTGGCATCATATGAAAACTAGAAAACCTAAGGAATCCATTGATATATAAATATGTCATACTAGCATAGCAGGTTAAATAACGCTCCAGACATATACTAAATTTTGGTGAGGAAAAACTGGCATGGCCATTTTCAAAGGGGTCCCTTGACCTCTGACCTCAAGATATGTGAATGAAAATGGGTTCTATGGGTACCCACGAGTCTCCCCTCTACAGACATGCCCACTTTATGATAATCACATGCAGTTTGGGGCAAGTCATAGTCAAGTCAGCACACTGACATACTGACAGCTGTTGTTGCCTGTTGGGCTGCAGTTTACCATGTTATGATTTGAGCATATTTTTTATGTTAAATGCAGTACCTGTGAGGGTTTCTGGACTATATTTGTCATTGTTTTGTGTTGTTAATTGGTTTCCAATAATAAATATATACATACATTTGCATAAAGCAGTATAATTGTCCACTCCCATGTTGATAAGAGTATTAAATACTTAACAAATCTCCCTTTAAGTACATTCTAAAAAATGTGTGATTAACTTGCAATTAAATATTTTAATTGATTGACAGCCCTATTATTTTCCATTTATAATTCTCAACTTAAATCATATAACTTTTGCTGGTAGTTATGGGCAAATGGTAAACGCTAAAACATCATGCTAACATTAGGACAAGAGTCGTAACGTCAGTGAATTCACTATGGATCTAGAGCGTTCTACTGTATTTTTGATTTTTCCCCTTGTTTCCAGTCTTTATGCTAAGCTAAGCTAATCGGCTCTAGCTCCTTACTTAAAGCACTGACATGGGATTGCACCGATCTTCCTTTTTTTTTTAACTTTTGGCTAAAAAGTGAATAAGTATATTTCCCAACATGTCGAACTATGCCTTTTAAGTTGTTTGACTGCAAATAGGTTAAAGACCATTTTAGTGTGTTCCCATAGAAACGGAAACATAAAAATGAAAAGGCAGTGATGATGTGAAGGACAATTGGCTTCATAAGATGAAAGCATCAAAGTAAAAGTACTGAAGTACTGAAGAAAGGCCCGTGATTTTTTTTCCATCATTATACAGAAAACATTTGGATTTTTCTTCCTGCTAGCACACATTCCTCCGTATTTTTTTCCAGGAAACATTCACTCTCCCCTTTTGTGTTGTTAGGCTTATTTGACTGTTATAGTGTGACAAGTCGTGGTTTGGTCTCATTTGTGATTTCCCCGACCAACATCATGTGGTGCCGCTTTTGCAAAAACGTGACTTGAACTTTAGAAACCTTGCATTTTTAACCTTTTCACTGGTGTCATACCCTATTAGTCTTTTACTCGCCCTAATCTGCCTTTATGGAAGACAGATTCTCCCCGTGAGCCGGGGCGCTCATCTTTATCTTGGCTCCGGTGCAGCGCTACAGCAAATAATTGATGCCCTAATAGAGTGGAGTAATTGAATAATGGTCCCAGGTAATGAATTTAGCACATTTGGTCTGAGAAACCCTGCTCAGACAGACAGTTATTATCTGCTCAGAGATCCTGAGGCCAGAGTTGCCAATTACACGCCACACAACTCTCCAAACCAATGAAAAAAAAAAAGAAACAACTGCCAGCCATTTTTACTGCCTGTCTCAGAGGACCGGCACCACGTCTGTCTGTATGTATGTATGTATGTGTGTGTGAGGGAAAGCAAGAAAAGAGAGATTGAAATGAAACAATCCTCCCCTTATGTCAAATCATATTGGAACATTCTTGCCATTTCACACCGCGGTAGCCTATATTATTTGGAAGGCTTAGGAAAGGCAATCTAGCCTCGCTGCAGGCGCTGTGGAGAGTAAAAACGCCGTGATGCGAGCTCAGCCCTATAACCAATTCAATGACTGAATTCCCCCATGCCTCTGAATGGGAATGTTATGAGAATACTTGCCCTTATACTTAACAAGGTTAGGCATTTTTATTATTCCTTCTTAAATAGTCTGTGTTTTAGCTGGAACGGGAGAGATCTCAGGGGTGCCCACCTCCCCTGCTCAGGTGTCTCTCCTCTGGGGGCTTTGGCCTCCCTCCCTCCTCCCCCCCACTCCTGGTTCTCTCCGTCCCGCCGCACACAGAGGTATGTGCGGTTTTGTAACCGGATCGAGTTGCTCCGGCCAACCAAAACAATGTGAAAAACCCTAATCCAAATTTGACTGTCTGAACAGATAATTCAAATTCTCATTTCTTTCAAGCGTTATTTTACTTTTTTTTTTTTTTTCCTATCAGAGTGGACTACTGTGTCGGAGAGCTATGCGGTCGGTATGCTATTCTTTGATCATATCAGAGGAAAGTGAGTACGTCTGCTGTGAAATGGGAGATTTTCTTTAATTAAATACTTTTTTTTTTTTACTTACAAGTCAGTGAGAAAAATGACAAGAAAACATCACGTCTTAATTAAAACTTTGCAAATGTAAAGCAAATGGAGGACAGCTGGATATATACAGTGTCTGAAAGCCTGCTGGGTTGGATTTTTCAAAGATAATAGGTCTTGATAGCGCATGGCGCCTGGTGGGTTAGCTCAGTGCAAGGTTATTTCCAGTACGCAGTTGGCTGTTCAGAGCTTTAAAGTTACAATCCTTCAGATTTTGCATGAAATCAAACCCCATTTTTAATACTAGTTAGTGGTTATGGCATTTTTTCAGGGTATATACCATGGATGTATAAAGAGAACTGGATATAGCGTTGGAGGCGGGCTCCTGTTCATTCCTATGAGACTTGCTTGAAACCAAAATGGCTCCACTGCCGAGTGTTAAAGTACCTGGATCATCTGCCGATCTTCCGCATCCTTTGGGCCCATAGAGCAGGTGCAGTAGCGTTTCCTTTAACTCTGCCTCCCAGCCCTCGCTCCAGCCTCGGACCGAGGCTCATTCACATGAATGGAGGAAGGAAATTAACTCTGGATTCACCTATTAGTGCATTTTACAACTTTTAGGACCTAATGATTTAAATAAGGGCTATTCAAGTGTTCGTGCTGGGAAGTTGATTTAGCTAAAAAGAAATTATACGCTGATTTACAGACGTCTCTTTCCCAATATAAGTCTATGGGAAAAAGTGGCCCAATGGCATCACGTGACGCACACGGAAGTTGTAATTCACGCAATATCTATATATCTATATATCAATATCCACGCGGACCCTCCGCCATTATCTATTTTGTTGTATCTGCCCATTTCTGCTCGCTTCGGTTTCTTTTGAGTGACGGAGACAGAACGGATATGACGTCACGTTACTCAGACTACAACAATAAAAGCAGGAACTTCCTTTTATCTCCGCATAGACTCAAATGAAGCAAATATATCGATTCTGGCATTAAAAAATCTATTTCAAAATCGTAAAAAAAAAAAAAGAAGAAATTTACCACCCTTCGTTTTTGAGAATTGATACAGTATCACAAAACATATTGTGATATTCAATGTTTTCAAGATTTTCTTACACCCCTAATAAAAAAGAAAAAAAAAAAAGAAATCAGATTAATATTGAAAATAGTTGTTAGCTGCAGTCCTAATGGAATCTACAGTGCAAGCATGTATTAGTCATCGGTAAAACTCTGAATCAAACGCACATTGTCTGCCTTTTTTTAATTGGACTCAGTCTAAATGCAGACACGCTGTTTCCGTGTTACGTCTGCATGAATACATTCTCTAGGAAACACTCAGACTTTCCTTATAGATCATTATCTGTCTTATTCTTTAATTCAAAACACCTCTGCTCCAACACACACACACACACACACACACACGCGCACACACACACACACACACACACACACAAACACACACACACACACACACACACACACACACACACACAAACAACCTCCTTCTCCCCCTTTATGAGTCGCTGCCTTTGAACCGCGAGGGCCCACAGATTCGTCACAGCTGAGGTTGTTTTCTCCCCCCCCCCACCCCTCCACAGTGCAGCTGAAGTAACTGCAGTCCACTTGTTGCCACGATCCCTGTCTGCACCTGTCAATCAAACTCCCCGAGGTATCACAGTGTACGCCCCCACCCTCCCAAAAGCACCGCCCACTCCCACCACCCTCTACATCACTCTTGACGCCCCTCAACTCCACCTCCTCCTCCTCCTCCTCCACCACCGTGGGCCCTCACACCCAGCTCACTGACTGACTGACTGACTGATGAAATGCTCAGGCAGGTGCAGGGGCAGCTATCTTAACAAGCCAGCGAGGACCCGTCACGTTTTCTGAGCTCTCTTTTCTTCAGTGCCGTGCGATAGATAAATATGCAAATGTCATTTTTAGAAAGGAAAAAGTTGTGCTCGCTAAATACAAAGCAAAGAAAATGAAGTGATTGATTGTTATGTGATTAAATCCGCTCCATGCAAACGCCCAGATCCTCCCCTTGGCTCTTTCCCAGTACAATAATGTTGTGTTTTTCCCCCCAATGGTTACTGTGCATCGGTGCTACTCTGCGTGCATGTCGTAAAAATGCCATCGAATGCCACTGAACCAGCTTTTTTTTCCGTTTATTTTTTTTCTCTCGTTGTGGCACGAAAACCATAAAAATGTCCTTTTACCTCCGGTTGTTTGTAAGAAAAAATGGTAATTTGTCAGATGCATGTAAGGAGCCTGGCAGCGCTCGTAATAAACAAACAACAGAGTCTGAATGGTCACGGAGATGCAGAGAAAAGAAGCCAAAACATTTGTTTGAAACTCACTCTTGAATAAGTACCATAATATTCTAAGTAGCTCCTATAAACTTGGCAGCGAGTGTAATGTGCTCAAGGATTGAAGTTTACACTGGAAATAAGTATTTTGTTATTACTTTCGTGTGTTATTCCCGGCTTAGATATGCATGCCCTCCAACATGTATGTTTGTTTTACTTGAAGTAAATCAAACAATAGCTCATATGTACAGAAAGTTTGCGTGATACACATTGCCGACTTTAAATTATGCAAACTTAGCAGGCCACTTCATTATGATCTATTATGTCTCCTGAGCTTTTTTTTCTCAGGTTTATGTGCTTTCTGTTCAACCGCAGAGTGGAAATGTGATCTGCAGCAAAGTAAACACGGGTTGAAACGGCAGCGGGAACGCTTTCTGCCTGGCTTCATTTTATGTTTCGTGGCACATGGCGAGTGTACAGTACAGCTGCGTAGAGGCATGAGGAGTTATGTCATGGTCTTTGTGTGTGCTCACATGTGCAACTTCATGTGTAGGATCACAGGAAAGAGAGACAGACTGTATGCATTTACAGTATATTAGGTTTGTGATGGAACTGCGTGAATGATGCTCCTCCTACTGGTGGTAACCACATTAAAACCAGTATCTTGACTATTGAAGATGTGCACAGAAGCTCACTGAACAGCTCTCTGTCTCTGTCTAAAATTCAAATATGCTTTATTAGCAATAATGTGTGATTTCTATCGTTAACTATTTTGATAATTGATTAATCGTTACTGCTAATATTGTCAAAATATTAGCTGCTTTCAGCTTTTTGAGTATAATAATTTCCTGCTTGTTCGTCTGTGATTGCAAACTGAATTCTTCTGTGTTTTTGACTGTTGATCAGACAAAATAATTAGGGGTGTAACGATACATCGATCTTTCAGAGGTTGTAGTGGGCTCATTTGAAACTAGAAAACATAATGAATCCATCGGTACCAACCATGTCATACTAGCTTGTCGCGAAAGAAATTAAATAACGCTCCAAACTTGTGCCAAATTTTGGCGAGGTAAAACTGTCATGGCCATTTTCAAAGGGGTCCCTTGACCTCTGACCTCAAGATATGTGAATGAAAATGGGTTCTATGGGTACCCACGAGTCTCCCCTTTACAGACATGCCCACTTTATGATATTCACATGCATTTTGGGGCAAGTCACAGTCAAGTCAGCACACTGACACACTGACAGCTGTTGTTGCCTGTTGGGCTGCAGTTTGCCATGTTATGAGTTAAGCATATATTTTTTATGCTAAATGCAGTACCTGTGAGGGTTTCTGGACAATATTTGTCATTGTTTTGTGTTGTTAAATGATTTCCAATAATAAATATATACATACATTTGCATAAAGCAAGCATGTTTTCCCACTCCCATGTTGATAAGAGTATTAAATACTTGACAAAACTCGCTTTAAGGTACATTTTGAACAGATAAAAAATGTGCGATTAATCCTGGACAGATATTTTATTAGATTGACAGCCCTAGAAAAAAATCAATACACATCATCATCTTTAAGATGCACTTTTATTTTTAAATTCCCATGGCACGTCTGTGTCATCATTTCCGTCCAAACACACCTCCCTCCCACAGAGCCCACTAATCAATTTGTCAAATCATATTTTGGATGCTTTTTGTGAGCTGATATAAATCTAACTGATTGTGTTAAATATTTATGAATTATGATATTGTCTCATATCGATCGCAGGCTCCTGAATTTAAATCGAATCAAATCGAAATCGTGTCCTTGCAGACTTTGCGATATCAACAAATATCGTATCGTTGTCCAAACAATTAATAAAACATCGTATCGTGATGAAACATGTGATATACAACCCTAAAAATAATACATTTGAAGACATTAATTTCACTTTTTCATTCATTTTATAGACAAAACAATTAATTGAATCAAGAAAATAGTCGACAGATTAATCGATAATGAAGAAATTCCATAGTTGCAGCCCAAGTAATGATTCAGAAGGAGAATGTATCATGTAAATGCATATAGCATTCACATACAGTATATAGTTATATATAAACAGATCATTAGACGGCTGTTTGAGGTGATGATGGGTATTTTCACCCAGCTGGACACACAGCCATGCTCTTTGCATCTTACGTAAACTTCTGAATTTAAAATATTGGTATTTTTGCAGCCAAAGTTGGTAAAATATACTGTATTTCCCTGATATTATATTTTATACATCCATTTCTTTCATTTTTGTGGCCGCGGGTGAAGGTGGATTCATCATTGTGAGCCATGGAGTGGGTTCTGTTGTTTTTATATTCATCTTTCTTTGATACAGAAGCTCTCTTGTCTCTCTCTATCTCCTTTAGCAAACCGAAAACAAACAGTTCATATTTTATGAATCTGTTCCCCGTAGTTACCTCAGGTGATCCGCTGAGTCGACACCACTGCAAAACATCTCGTGCCCTGAAGACGAACAATTGGTTACGATCACTAATGAACCTCTTTCATTCCTAATCACAAATAGTCACTCCAGGCGGGCCAATCCGTGTTAGCGCATGTGTAAACATTCACCGTACTCTAAAATCCAATATTCAGCACATTATCTGATTATAGGGGAAGACTTTCAGGGAAATTAAGGACGATCGAGGAAGAGCCCGCAAGCAAAGAGTAGCGCAGGAGAAGTTTGAGCCGAGAAGTGAGGTTCGCTGACTGTGCAACGACGGTGAAACTGCTGCAGCTTCTTCTTGTCCACTCGTTATTGCTTTGCCACACATTGTGGTGATTTTCAAGCTTGACCTGAAAGTACATTCATTCATTTTATTTAGTTGCTACGAGGAAACTCAAATCACTGTGCAAAGACAGCTGTGAATGCATATCACAAATACAGGATTCACACAATTTAAACAAGTCTTAATTGTCTTGTTTAACCCTGTATTTGTGACTTTATAGTGCAGATAAGATGATAATATCATGTAAAATAGTAGTTGAAACATAGAATAAGTTTAAACTTAAAGGCTCAGTTCACTCAAATTACAAAAATGTGGTATACTGTATGCCACGAAGTTAGTTTTGGGTTTATTTGCCTGGGTTTTCAGAAATCAGCACTGCATACTGCTGTACAATATAATCATAATCACGTTTTTTACTGGTCATTAAGTGAAGTGATGAAATTCCTGAGGTATAGGCAGAAATAATAGATTATAAGTCACTATAAATGTTCATTGTTTGCTTTAAGTAAATTGAAAAAATATCATTAAATCTATGAAAGAACAACACACAAAACATTGTAAAATAATTTTTTACACTACTTAAAGCAAACATTGGCCACTTACAGTAACATTAAATCACATTATAATACATTATAACAGTGATTAATATATATATTACAACTATGAGAATTATAATACACTATGATCCTTGCAAAAAACAATGTCAGTGAGTGACCAGCAGTTATGAAGTATTATGATATTTGACCTTATCAGTTATTATAAAATGCTTTATAACGTGTTCTGATTATTGTTATAAAGCATTATGAATATTTATGAGTGTTTATAACTATAATTATACAGTGTAAGAAGCAGATTATAATGCATTATAAGTATGTTTATAATGCATTATAGACATGAATGTCAAGGAACGTGTTACCGAATTTTGTTTATGAAGCTTAAAGGATTGAAAAATTAAATTTTCCTCACCGTGACATCCCTGTTGGTAAGTGAGAAAATATGTTTATTGTAATATGGGCAAACCGACCCTAGAAGAATTGTAGCAGAATAGATAGCAGTATTGACCTAGACAAAGAGGAGTTGGTGAGGAAGAAACTTTGTGTGCTGTGGCTTCTCAGTAGCCTCCCACATATCACTAATATCGGCTTCATGTTGTGCTCTGACCCTGGCTGCCAAGTGGAGATAGTGATGGAAAGGAAGGGGGCAGGAGGCCCAGGGCTAGCGGCTGAGATGTGTGTGTGTTTGTGTGTGTGTGGGAGGTTGGCATGCTGCTGACATGCCTCACAGGGATGCCCACCTGGCTGGCCTTGGCTCTGGCTCTGTACTGCTGGGTAAAGGGGAGATAAGCCCTGAGAGGCAGCCTCCTCTTCCAGAGCCCTCAGGGCCTGACGGAGCCAGAGTTCCTGGGAAGGAGGCACCGGGTCTTTATCAGCCTGATAAGCCCACGCAGGAACCGGTGGCTCCGTGACCCGATTGAACAGGAAGACGGAGGGTCAGCTGGACTGGAGGAGTCAGGGTCTGATCTGGCTCCTCATATAGTGCTTGTTGAAAAAAGACAGGTAGAAATATCAGAGGTCCATAATGTAACACACATCTATAAACTCCAGGAAATAAATGAATGAAATTCACTTTTTCATCATACCTTAGGGATGTCACGGTGAGGACATTTTCCCACCGGTTAATAAACTTGTGACAACACCGGGGCTGATTACACCGGACATTTTACAAGAAGAGATGACGGTCAATATGTGTAGAGCGCTTACTTTGATCTTTAACGTTGGATGGCCGTGTGTCTGACCTCTCCGGTCGAGCTTTCACTGCAGGGCTGCAGGTTTTCACCTGGCGCCACTGCGCCGCCCACATTGTCTGTGACCGCTCCGTCCTCTGCACGGCTTCATACCAAAAGTTTACAGATTGCCTCATTAACGTTATGGTTCCCTTATAGCATTGGGTTTAAATCTGAAATATTGCCAAATAGGCGCTTTTGCTTTTTCGCTTTGACACCAAGTCCTCCGCCATCGTCCTCCGCCATCCTCGTAATAAGTGTTGATAACACGGGGGATTTTTGTATTTGATGAACGTGGGTGCTGATATGCGTAAATTAACTAAATGGGTTTTATTGCGATAAAAAAAAAGCAAAGCGACAGTGGGGACGGTGGGCAAGTAATGTAACCGGAGTATGTCTGAACACCATGTAACACCGTTAACACCATGTAATACCGACTACCGTGACAAGCCTACCTCACATTAATAATCTTCATAGCAGTATTGGAATTGCAGGATTTGCAGGTCTTCAAAACTTTTATTCTCTGGTTTGTGATATAGTAAGTCATTATGGTTATTTACTATTTATTTCCAATGTAGTTATTTCATATCTGAGTGCCAGAGGCTTCAAACTCACTCCACATCCTGATGCCTGCTTTAAGTCATAAAGAGCATTTCAGTAGAACCTCAAAACCAAATATAATACCATGGATGCCTAATAGATCTTCAGTAGCTAACTTCCAAATTCCCCATGCCATTTTGTATTTGCTTCTCATAAACTGCAGAAAAATGGTGAGGACTTTAGGAGAGAATGGATGGGGATCCCAACATTGGCTGGCGTGTCGACCAGAGCAAGAATAAATGTGTCCATTATGATTTTTGGGGTTCCTGCGGCTGGGAACGGCCAAAACCCACAGATATTTAGTGGATTTTCCTTCGAGTGATTGATACTGATTTTGCCTATAGTTGTTGTGGATACTTTCAGGCTAGGTATTTCCCACCGCGCACATGCACGCCATTAAATGCGGTGCAATCGATAAGGTATGAGATCTTTTTTTCATC
>CAKAKR010035486.1:0-19897 GCA_916700685.1 Adelosebastes latens
ATTTGACTCTAAATGGGACCATAATTTACTAAATGAACATCATGCTGTATTGAAGAAGACTTGAAACTAATGATTGAGACCATAAACTCATGTTTACAATGTTTACTGAGGTAATAAATCAAGTGAGAAGTAGGCTCATTTTCTCATAGACTTCTATACAATCAGACTTCTTTTTGCAACCAGAGGAGTCGCCCCCTGCTGGCTATTAGAAAGAATGCAAGTTTAAGGCACTTCAGCATTGGCTTCACTTTTTGATGTAAGCTAGGCTTTCTGAACTCCAACACAAAACAACGTGAGGGTTCAGAACGAGACTTCTCCTTGAGCGAGATCTGGACCTGAAGGTAAATGTAAATCCCCCACGTGTTCCTCTTTCTCTCTGACAGTGTGCACAACCTCATAGTTTTGTCTAGTAATTTACAAAGTTATATTTTATATCCAAAATTATGTATGAATACCACTAAGCATTAAACTGTGGTGGAATGTAACCAATGTTAGTAGTCTTAGCCCACTTTACAGTATTTAAATACAGGTTTGGGGTACTTGGGAAGCCTATAAAGTTATATAAAAACATATACAAATATATAAAAATATGTGAAAATGTAATGCTGCATTTCTGATGTGAAAAGAATAATAGTGATACTTGCTGTAGGTAATGATTTACAGATATATTGTTCCCAGATCCTGCAGTGGTAGCGTGGCCGAGTGGTCTAAGGCGCTGGATTTAGGCTCCAGTCATTTCGATGGCGTGGGTTCGAATCCCACCGCTGCCAGTATTATGTTTCATTTTATCAATAGACTTCTAATAAATGCACACATTCAGTCAGCAGACACTTGAGTACTTTAGTTACGTGAACACACGACGCCCATACGCCTTTATGTCTCATTTTGCTGCTACAGATTACCACATACAGCTGGGAAAATCTTTGGCAGTGCAAGTGCGCACTCTTGTGGCAGCATGCAAGTGCACAAAAACACCAGCTTAGTCCTCAAGTGTGGCAGTATAACACTTTAAATTTGTTTAATAGATCTGGAATGTCAACTAAAAAAATATACTTTTCATTTAAGTAGAAGAAAAAGGGAAGTTATAAATTAATGCACTTTTTGTAGGCATTCATTGTTAATGCTTTTATTTTTAAAAGTGTACAAAATTACTAATTAAATCACAACAAATCTTTATAATAGAAATTGGAAACATGCTTTGAATACAATCAAAATTTGAATATTTGTAATACAAAGTTAGATTTTTTTTTTTTTTTCCTTTAAATGAAATCATAGTAACTTCAAAGTGTAAAGAAATAAATCACATTCACACAACTCAGGTTTAATACTTTTCAGCAGCCTGGTAGTTTCATCATTTGGAAAATCAGACACACATCAAAAAGATGGAAGAAATTATTACATAACCTGACTTATTTTTAGGGCATATTTTATTGCATCTGCTCCTGGATTTCATTAACAAGTCACATGTGGCGGGAATAGAATACATAATCAAACATTTAATTACCTAACAAACTTGAGCTTTATGTGCTGCTATCTATTTTCTAGTGAAATTGATTAGTTCTGACAGAGTGTGCTGGATAGCATCAGCAGCAGCAGGCTGAGGCCCAGCAGCAGGAGGAGGAGGAGGAGGAGGAAGAGGTGTCGGGGCAGCTGGGAGGTCCAGGAGAGGCTGAAGAGAGCCGAGCTGGAGCGAGGCCGTCTGGATTTCAGGTACTGTTCCACAGAGTCCACCAGGCTGTAGGACTTCGGACAGTAACCCAGCTCTCGACGGGCCTTGTCGATCTTGAAGGTGTGGCTCACAGCTATGCTCCTCACCTGCAGTGGAAGACATTTGTGTTAAAGGGAGACACCCCAGGTCAGGGGTCGGCAACCTTTACTATCAAAAGAGACATTTTAGGCAAAAAAATAAAAAAAAATCTGTCTGGAGCCGCAAAACATTTGAGCATTGTGATGAAGGTAACACAGTTCATTGTCTAAGTGTATAGTATAGAAGTCTAATGCAGTGAGCGCCAAAGTGCAAATGTACTACGCAGTATTAGGGCCACATTGAGGGAAAAATAATCTGAGATTTACAGAATAAAGTCAAAATATTACGAGAAAAAAGTCGTAACATTACGAGAATAAAGTCATAATATTACGAGAATAAAGTCATAATATTACGAGAATAAAGTCAATATTACGAGAAAAAAATCTTAATATTACGAGAATAAAGTCCTAATATTACGAGAATAAAGCCATAACTTTACGAGAAAAAAGTCCTAATATTACGAGAATAAAGCCATAACTTTACGAGAAAAAAATCTTAATATTACGAGAAAAAAAATCTTAATATTACGAGAATAAAGTTGTAACTTAACAAGAAAAAAAGTCGTAATATTACGAGAATAAAGTCATAACTTTACGAGAAAAAAAGAAAATAACACGTAAAATTACTACTTTATAATATTATGACTTTATTCTCATAATATTACAGCTTTATTCTCGAAATCTCTGATTTTTTTTTTTTTCCTCAATGTGGCCCTAATATCATTGTTGTAGGTCTATGGTACGACGGTAAGCTCCGTCTTAC
This sequence comes from Adelosebastes latens, assembly GCA_916700685.1. Lineage (NCBI taxonomy): Eukaryota > Metazoa > Chordata > Actinopteri > Perciformes > Sebastidae > Adelosebastes > Adelosebastes latens. The sequence continues at coordinate 2,570 of CAKAKR010035486.1, forward strand.
CGTCGTACCATAGACCTACAACAATGATAAATAAAAATGAAAATGTAAACAAAAAACATTTATTCATTTCCATTTTTAAAAATCCACATGGAGCCACTGGAGAGGAGCTAAAGAGCTGCAGGTTGCAGACCCCTGCCCCAGGTGAATAGGGTTAACTAATAGATATCATCATGAAACTTCCCCAGTTGATTACTTACATTAAGACCTATTAAATATGCGCTAGATTTGCTTACATTTCCAGAACAGAAACACTGGATAAAGCCAGGTTCAAAATTTGTGTTTCATTTTGTTGACATATTAAAGTCAAAGGTTTTTACAGAGGATTTCTTTGTATATGTCCTTATATCACTCCATAAATAAGAAAATATTGTCAACACCCATTAAAAAATCATTTTTCACCATGTTTTTAGGAATAGAAGATGATATAAATCAGGCTATGAATGATATATGAACAAACCCCTCAGTAAAAACATGCAGAATATAGATTGGAATTAAACTGGAAAGTTTGGTGTTGCTGCTGAGGTGGAGATTTCTGGCTCAGAGAAAACAACCTTTAAATATATGTATTGTAAATACATACAAATACATTTTGAAGACACTACAGGTGAATAGGGTAAAAAAAAAAAAGCTAGTAGATATCGCCATAAAACTTCCCCAGTTGATTACTTACATTAAGACAATTATTTTTTTATTACAAGTTTTTTGAAGTCTAATATTTAAATATGCAAATGAGCCATTATCTAATGCTAACTTTAGGTGAATTTAGGAGAAATCTACAGATGCAAATAGACAAATTGTAGTAAAATAAACACCTAAATGTGTGTGCTGGATGTTTTCTTTCCACGATTCTGAAAGAAGACATGTAACGGAAGCAAAATAGCCCAAAATCTCACAATGTTTTTGCCTTTTGTGTCTCGTCTTAAATGTACAAATTTTTCATCAGGACAGAAATCATCTGTAGAAGCTCCTAAAGCTGCTGCAGAGAAGTTCAGGCCAAGTTAAAGGTCATACTGCCGGGCTAATGGTTCACATTAACCTCTATTTAGTAAACTTGGTTTTACATTCTGATAGCCTGAGAGTGATGGATGCCTCCGGTTACTGCATCTTCTTACCGCTCAGGGATAAGGTGTCTGCATGTGCAGTGATAGAAGAGTACAAAGAGACGCCAGTGAGGCAAGAAGAGTCCCTAAAACCTATCTTTTCATCCTCCCACACGAGCCTTCGCTCATGACGTAAAGCTGCTTCAATCAGCACACAATCAGCTTTTACAAAAGCTCTCCTCTGTATGACTCACGCCAGGTTGTTTGCGTTATCGATCTACCTGTATATCAGCATTGTTGGATACACAGCAACCACAAACTGCTGAGTGCTGCTCATCCTGTCTGACCTGACAGTCACCTATATTTATCTCCCTCTGGTAGTTGGGACTTTTTTACCACCTTCAGTTTCCCCCCACTTGAGATGAATCAGCATTAAAAAGTAATTCACTGCCAAAGGCATTACCGTACTCAACTCAGGACAAAGTATATAGTTTGTGATGTTGCTGATGTGGTAGTGATATAGGGTGGTACTCACATTCAAGGTCTTTCATTCTTACTGAAGACATAAATCTTTAAAAACAGTAGTTTTAGCAAACTCTACTTAAACAGGTGTAAACAGGGGACTATTTTCAGCTGCGGATTAATATAAAAGTATTAGAGGAGCTCTGGTAAGCATCTAAAGCAGCAGGACGGTGAATGAGTGATCAAATCAAAATAAACTACTATGGACATGTTCATGGTAATGAAGGAACATGTCACCAAGTGCAACAGTGTGGCTCACTGATGTGTTTTTAATCATTTTTGGACAACAACGGAGCTCTATGGCACAGAGCAATAAGGGATATCCGTAGACTGTATATGAGAAGTGGACGTAGTCACCGTGACGTCACCCGTTGGTTGTGTACTGCCGTTTTGAAGCTTTGAGTTCGGCATGTTGGCCGTCGCCATCTTGGGTTTTTGAAACCAGAAGTGACACCAGAGGGTGGAGCTAAGTACAACCAAATAAGATGTTTTCAGGTGACCAAAAAGGTTATAATTAACTTACATGAACTGAAAACAAACTGTGAAAGGGTTAAAGATCTAAGAAGAAAACACGGACAACTTCCAGACCGGACAACGCCGTGGCAGGTAGCCACGCCCTAAAGCATCCCCTGCTTTATGGTCTGTTTGACTCTAAATGGGACCATAATTTACTAAATGAACATCATGCTGTATTGAAGAAGACTTGAAACTAGCGATTGAGACCATAAACTCATGTTTACAATGTTTACTGAGGTAATAAATCAAGTGAGAAGTAGGCTCATTTTCTCATAGACTTCTATCCAATCTGACTTCTTTTTGCAACCAGAGGAGTCGCCCCCTGCTGGATATTAGAGAGAATGCAAGTTTAAGGCACTTCAGCATTGGCTTCACTTTTCAGACCCTGGAGTTGCCCACTGGGTAAATCAGGCTTTGGCTACACAGACAGCGTACTGAACCTTGATGCAGCTCTCTGCTGTGTTTCAATTGTAGTTGATTTGACATTAGAAACTGCATCTTCCTCCATGTGTTTCCAGACCTGAAATTGATGTGCGAGAGGAAAAAAACACCTCTGCGCGTCACGCAATGGCTTAACCTGAGAGTTGGCAGGATCATTTGAGCTCAGCCAAGATGCTGTCCAACTCCACTCACCATAGCAACAGCCACTGTACTGAGGTCACTTCCTGCAGACTTCATGTTGAACTTCCTGTTCTGACCCACAGCAGTTTATGTTTTATTCACGGGGCAATCATCGATCCCCGGGTCGGCAGTTGTGTGACAGAGTGAGCTCCAGGTGCAGGCCCACAGGCTCAGCTTTGGTTTCTGTCTCATCACACATTCATGAGGACCTTCCAGCTACGGAGGCTCCTTAAGATGCATCGTAGAGGTCCCCCCAGGCAGGATTACCGATCATTATGATACATTATAATTCTTGCTATTTTTTAATAGCGCTACAGACCAACAGATAGTGTTAAAATGCTTCCAGTGACTATGAGAACTTTGGGATTTGTTATTTGTAAATATTTTGAATTCATTAAAGGCTCACTTTGGTTTTCTATAATTTATGCACAAGAGATAGCATCAGACGAGGGAGGGGGGGCTGATAGGAAAATACCCGCCCTAATGACGTCCGTCTTCACGGTTGTGGGTGAGACTTAAACAAGAATCTACTCATGAGAGGGCAGGTAACCTATCTCCAACACGAAACGAGACGCATCTATTCTAACTATAGAGCAAGGAATCCCTGTCTGTGGGTATTTAAGTAAGGGAGTGCTTTGTCGAATTTGGTGCAATTTGGACACGCGACTTGGGTGTGTGATGCAACTATGTCATGGCAGGTGTATTGCTCAGGACCCAAGGAAGCGCAGTGTCGAGTGTGAAGTTGTTTGTATGAGCGGTTCTTGAGAAACACCACAGGTCAAGCATTCGACCCGTTCTGATCAACCCAGTCTCACTCCCAGCTCGGGGACCCAAGGACCTGCAGTGTCGAAGTTGGTGTTTGGACACGCGATACGTTCCGTATTAATAAACTTTGAATACACAAGCGATATCGTTCTGTGTAGCAGCAGGGGCGGGGCTTCAGGGCTCTGCAGACTCGAGATGTCCCTTCACAGAAGGGCCTTTATAGGCCGCGGCTCATTGACTATAGTTCACTTTTGCTGCTGGATATACTAACAAAGAACATACTGTATATTGCCAAGAAGTGAAAGTCAATTGATCTTTCCATTGAAAGTGACTACTGGACACCAGTGAAACGTCTGCCTTACAACTGCCGTTCGAAAGTAAAACAAAATAAGTTGGTATCTATTCTATTGTCATATTCTACCGTAATGGCCTGTGTTGAACAATAAAATATTATAAATATAATAAGCGTTTTCAGTCCAAAATGGCGGCAGCGGCTGTTGTAAAAAAACTGGAGTTTTGTCTCTTTGCTTCTATACTCTTTGATACTAACGTTACAACCGAACTCTTCTTCACTTCTCTGGAGTCAACTCCACTAGTACTTTCAGTTAGGAGGTACGAAGGGATGCATGTGTTCACACACAGCTCCACAGAGTTGTGTCTTTCAACACTATAACATTATCCAGAATGCACCTCACACATAGTTCATTCAAATCAGATGGCTAAAAGAGCTTATTGAGGAAGATGAGTGAAGTCTGAGAGAAAAAAATAAAAGTTTTAAAAGAGCCAGAAGAGGCAGAAAGAAGAAGAATTACCTCACTTCTGGTAAAGAGGAGAGGCACTCCCATCACAGGTCTCAGAACGACATGCAAATATTCCACCAGGATGGCTGAAAATAGAAGAAAATATACAACAGACAGTTAGTGTAACAACTTGCCAATATAAGGGATATCTAAAAGGTGTACAAACTTTAGAGAAAGAGAGATGAGCTACCTGCTGAATAGACGAGTGAAACAGGCAAGTTTATCAACGGTCTGCTGTAGCCCAACTTTTCAAACTGCAATGGTAACATGAAAAAAAGAGAGGTAAATCCCACTTAAGTTTTGACAAAATGCATTTAAATTAAACTGTAAATATCCTTGAAAGTTTAAAGGATAAGGCAGCATTTATTCTTATTTTTCTTGGTGTCAACAAATCCCATGAAAACTAACAACTTTCTAATTTCCCTACCCAGTTTGTAGCACTCAGCCTCAAGTCAATTCATTCTCATCCATGGATGTAAATCTTTAAAAACGGGTCATAAATATATAATTTCATTTTTTTTAAAAAGGCTCAGTAATTTCCTAAAACAGCTGGGTAATGTAGTTTTTAGCAAGCGTTACTCAAACAGAGGTCAATAGTGCATTCGCTGGGGACTATTTTCAGCTGCGGATTAATACACATTTGGAGCCTGTGAGTGTTTACAGCAGCAGGACGGTGTGGGATGTGATGCGGGATTTAATGAAAATAAACTACATGTTCGTTATATACAGACAATACTCGTTAGTAGGATCAATTAATTGTTGGTCGTGGTGTTATCATGAGATTTGTTGACAATAACAAAAATATAGAATATAATCCACCTTCCTTATCATTTAACTCACCAAAGGTGTCAACCACTCAAACAGATTGACTGAAACTCCATCATTGATGAAATACGCCTGTCCACTCTGCAAAAGAACAGAAAACAATTGAGACACTGTACATTATCTTTATTTAACCTATTCATTCAACAACAAAACGAACATGCTCCTTCATGTGGCTCAACGGTGTACTGCCGATATAAATGTTGAATACAAGACTATGGAAGAAATTCTGCAAATTTATTTGGCGACGCTAATAAAATCTCCTGTGACCCGGCTGTGGAATGACTGATTTAAACTATACAAGTAATAATACTAGCTAGCACTAACATAGTGTACACACACATCACTGTGTCCTATATTTTGTCTTAGTTAGTGATGTGCAGAACTGAAAAGTTGACTATAGCACGACTAGATGGACTAATCCTATAATAATATAATATTCAAGTCATAAATCAGTTACAGACACCAAAAAAGTAAAGTTTGTAGCTTTGTTGCATGTTTTCAGTTTGTCTGACTCACAGCGACACAGCTCCTCTGCAGTTCGAGAGCCTCGGCTGCCAGCGTGTGGGCCAGCACCAGGTTATCTACATGCACCCAGTTCATCCTGGCCCGGGGGTCACCGAACCTGAAACTGAACAACCGGCGCTCCACATTCATCTGAGAGAGAGAGAGAGAGAGAGATATGAGGGACATTGTTTTGTGGTTAATGTTATATCACTTCCTTTTACTCATTTGTGTTTAATTTTGCCAAAGTTGAATTAAAGAAGTGTTTCGAAAACCTCTGACACGCAGGAGTGAGAACTGAAAAGCAAGACTAATGCCTGGTTCAGACTACACAATATTTTTGTCAGTTACGATGGTCACTACGTCAGATTGGGCGATTGAAAGTTATAAATTCATGTTGTGATTTGGCCGAGAGACATGACAGACTACACAATCCTCGCTGGTTGTCTTTCACGACGTGCGTGATGTCATCAGGAAGGAAGCTCAACGCTAGCTGAAGCTAAGCTCATCATATGAAACTAGAAAACCTAAGGAATCCAAACTTACACTAAATTTTGGCGAGGAAAAACTGGCATGGCCATTTTCAAAGGGGTCCCTTGACCTCTGACCTCAAGATATGTGAATGAACATGGGTTCTATGGGTACCCACGAGCCTTCCCTTTACAGACATGCCCACTTTATGATAATCACATGCAGTTTGGGGCAAGTCATAGTCAAGTCAGCACACTGACACACTGGAAGCTGTTGTTGCCCGTTGGGCTGCAGTTTGCCATACGATGATTTGAACATATTTTTATGCTAAATGCAGTACCTGTGAGGGTTTCTGGACAATATTTGTCATTGTTTTGTGTTGTTAATTGATTTCCAATAATAAATATATACATACATTAGCATAAAGCAACATATTTGCCATTGAATACTTGACAAATCTCCCTTTAAGGTATATTTTGAACAGATAAAAAATGTGCGATTAATTTGCGATTAATAGCGATTCAATATTTTAATCGATTGATGTTGAAGACGATTTTTTTTTTTTAATCAATCGATTCAGCCCTAATAAAAAGTCCACCGTCTTGGCCACTTGGCCGACAGTAATCCCAGAACATAACCAACCACATGGAGCCCTTCAGCAGACTGTACTGCTGCCTCTGTAACTGGATGCCTGGAGAGCTCTATCAATAATGTAAACTCTTCAGGCAGAAACACATTCTGCCAGGGAGGCTTCACATAATGCAAGATGTATATTTTTTTTCCAGTGCCAACACAAAAAGAAATACATTTTTATCATATGGCAATATGTTTTATGTATGTGTGAGTCTCTCACCATCACTCTGTGGAGGTGTCTCCTCTCCTCCGGTCCGTAGATGCCACAGGGCCGCAGGACGCAGGTCCGAAGCAGACCGCCACCTTCACAAAAGAGGATTCAAACCTTCACTGAATATATGCATGGATGTGTTTTATTTTAAACATGATGCTACGTAATTAGGAGTGCACTCATATTTTTAGCAAAAACAGGCATCCTCACTGATGCTGTTATTTCTCCTTTTCCATTGTGTATCATATACATATACAGTACATGTATATATACTGTATATATATATATATTTATAATATATGTGTGTGTGTGTGTGTGTGTGTGTGTATATATATTTTATTTAACCAGGTAAAAGTCCCATTGAGATTAAAATCTCTTTAACAAGAGTAACCTTTGTTGTATGTCATTTGGAGCAGAGCCAGTGCGTAGAGTGTGTGTACGTGGGAAGTGAGTGGTGAAGCAAGAGAGAGAGAGCGGTGGCGACTGGAGCGAGTAACGTTATCGACTCCGGCCCAAGCTGTTCTTTGTAGAAACATGGCGGTGCAACATGGTGGACTTCGTGAAAAGGACCCGCTACCTATGTAGATATAAACGGCTCATTCTAAGGTAACGAAAACACAATGATTCTTATTTTCAGGTGATTATACACTAAAGAAAACATACTTATTCAAATTATATTCAATTTCTGTCAATAGATCCCCAGGAATTGCTACACACTGGTCCTTTAACAGACATTTATTTAAATGAAAATCTAACGTAAGCCACATCCTCCTGTAGCAGATACATGACCTTTAACCTGCCGTATGCAATGAGGCAGCTCGTAGCTCTAAGCTTAATTGAATTCATAAGGTGATGGCCACTGATGGGGTGTCAGGTTACACTGAAGGAGGAAATGGGACGCTTCACATCTGTTAATGTAAAGAACGTAGAGGAACTCGAAACCCATTAAAATGTATTAGGAAATAGTAAAATAGTCACGTGCTGCACTACAGACCGGCACTGTCCTGTCCAGCTCTAAATTAAAACAGGTGTCACTGCTGTTGTATTGGATGACTGAGTTTCCATGGCAACCATTCACTGCTTCAGTGTTTCTCTTTCACACAAACATTTTTACACACAAACCGAAGTTTACGGTTGCAATCTCCTCTGATTGCACTCTTTTCATGAAATTCTGTGATTAAGCTGCCCACACTGATCGTTTCACACCTTTCAGGGAGCATCTGTTGGCAGAGAGGACCATCCGCTCTGCAATCGCTTTAGTTCTGCTGTAGTGGTCGATGTGCTGCAACGGAAAGAAACATGTTTAAAATGTATTATAATTATAGAAATGTAGGGGTAACATTTCAGTTGATATGGACGAAGTAGGCTACTCAGATCTTTTACTTACAAAAGTAAAAGTCCTTAAAGTTACTTAAAGGGATAGTTCAGGTGTTTTGAAGTGGGGTTGTATGAGGTACTTATCCATAGTCAGTGTATTACTACAGTAGATGACAGTCGGCACGCCCCCAGTTTGGAGAAGCAAACAGGAGTTACCGCACGGAAGCAAAGCAATGTACTGCTGTGGACGGGGCCGGCAGCAAAACGTATTTTAGCCACCTAAAAGAAAGGCCCACCTAAAAAAATCATTATCAGTTTAAGTGTACGCTATATTTAAAATATTTTCACCAGTACACCTTGCCGTGAGACAGCTATACAGTTTATGTTTCCGACGGGGAACTGAAGCCGGTTTCTATGCTCTCGCCAAAGCAACCAGACTCTATTGAAAAAAACTGTAATTTTATCTCGCAGAACACAGGAGTTGCTGGTCTACCGCTGCCTCAATCAGTTAGTTTGTTTGTGCTATTATGTGACTTTGGTTAGTTCGGATTCACCAAAGTCATTGTGATTAACGTTCATGGCACAATAGCTCAAACAAACTAACCGATCGAGGCAGCGGTAGACCATCAAGGTCAAATTACAGTTTTTTTCCAATGGAGTCTGGTGGCTTTGGCGAGAGCATAGATGGATACAACGGCTTCAGTTCCCCGTCGGAAAGGGCTGTCTGACGGGGGTAAAACAGAGAAAATATTCAAAATATTTGCTTCTCCAAGCTGGGGGGCGCGTCGACCGTCGTCCACTGTAGGTAATACACTGACTATGGATAAGTAGCTCCTACAACCCCACTTCAAAACACCTGAACTATCCCTTTAAGGAAAAGTATTTGCATATAAATGTACTCAAAGTACCAAAAGCAAAAATGCTCATTATGCAGAAAAACCCATTTCAGAATAATGTACATTATATTATTGGATTATAGGCTACATGATGCATTATATGTACATCAATTTAATGTTGCAGCTGGCAAAGGTGGGGCTGATTTCAACTGATTATTAGGTAGTTTACAGTCTACTATAATAAAACATAATCATTTATTAGTTTATATTTATTTATATACATTATATACATTATATATTATATACATATTATATATATATATTATGCATTTATTTATTAAATGTAGTGGAGTAACAAGTACAATATTTCCAACTGACAAAAGTAAAAAGTAAAGTAAAAAAAATATATAAAATAAAGTCAATAGTATAATATAAATGCATAAAGTAGCATGAAAGTAGCATGAAATGGAAACACTCAAGTAAAGTACAAGTAAGTCAAAATTGCACTTATGTAAAGGACTTGAGTAAATGTACTTAGTTACATTCCACCAGTGCAATAAATATACAGTATATATTTATTTTTATTTATTCTTTTTTCTACTCACTACGTCGGGGGGCACATACGGCACTGAGGCCTCATCACCATCCTCGATTGGTTTCCCAGCAAACACCACATTGATGGTACTGGTGTACACCAGCCTGGGGATGCTCCTCTCCTTACACACTGAACGAGAGCAGATTACACACATCATTACATCAGAGATTACCAGGATGTTTTATGAGGGGGTGAAAATAAGCTTTTTTTCTGGCTTCAAAATATCAAATTAAGCTTTGCTACAGTAATTGTATTTATTATTTATCATTTAATTAAAAAAACACAATAGACCAATTAATGTTCACATCACTATTAAGAATGTAAAGTGCCCTTTTACCATTATTTATATGCATCTACAGATTTCAAATCATAGTCAGAAATCAAGAAATGTATTCCTTACAGTGTATGTGGGACTATGACAAATAAAATCATTGCATGAATCCTTACCATTTATAACATTATTGGTCCCTCCAACATTGACTGACTCCACCTGCTCTTTCCTCAGCTGGCAGACAGAGAGAATAATAACAATGAAGATAATACAACCCTTTTTTTCACCTCCTGTGTCTTTATTTTCTGTGCTGTAAGCAGCTTACATCTAAAAAGTAAAAAAAGAAAATGCCAGAATTTGAAAATACAGTTCACATCCTGCAGCTTTACCCTCTCTGTCCTAAGCCCCTCCCACTAGACGAGCACAGACACATGCACACGCTTCATACAGTAACCTGTACGAGTATTAGACATTAATTTCAAACATCATCCCGAACATCATTGTGATCTTGTGATCTTGTGATCCTGTGAGTCGTTATACAGTATAGCAGCAATTCTATGATAATTACCGTCCTGTTTTCTTTGAAAACATGAGGGTCTGTAAAGCCCTTTGAGATGACACACTGTGATTCGAGACCCTAGCGAGCTACAATATCGGCGGATATTGTCCGTCTTCCTTTTTTAAGTTGCTTTGCAGTGTAGGCAATTGTTGCCAATGCTAGAATAGCAACTTTTCCTGCAGGATATTCCATCGTTGATTCAGGCTTTCACCGAAGAGACGTGCACGCACATCTGCTTTTGTAGAGCAGCCAATAGGAACGCCCTCTCTCTGAAATGACCTGTGATTGGTCCAAGTCTCACGTCACGAGCTAGATTTTTTAAAGCCTGAAAACAGAGCCATGAGGAGGTGCAGAAGTCTAGTTTTCTCTCAGAGCACTTAAAATTACAATATGCTGAAAGGTTATTATTATGGATTGTTTGACGAATGATGCCAAAAATATATTGCCTAAGCCAGCTTTAAGTGGTGAAGAGATGCTAAAGAGAAGAGATGAAGGGAAGTCACCTGTTCTGGTCCGGACATGCCGTAAGACGCTGTGTGGAATATACAGTCGACCCCTTCACACACCTTATAGAGGGAAGAATAGTCCCGGATGTCACTCTGTAAGAAAGCAATTAATTAATGCCACCTCTGAGGACACTTATCATAATTAGTTCCAATGCTTTTCAAACTTTTTATATGTTATCATCACTTGCACATACTGTGTAAATGATGCCTCTCATTCACCCATTCACACACTCACACCAATGGCTGCAGGCTACCATGCAACATGTTGGCCAATCGTCGGGAGCATTTTGGTGTCTTGCCCAAGGACACTTCAAAATGTGGACCGCCAACCCTGCAATCAGTGGACAACCCACTGGGAGCTTTGCAGGTTCAGCGACAGAGTATTAGGTGTGAGTCAATATCTCTCCCATGAAAGGACAGTTGTAATTAAGGTAAGTGTGCCTCGAGGCCTGCAGGTGAAACCTGAATCATGTCTCCATCCTCTCTGAACCAGTCAGCAGCTGGTGCTCTGAGGCGGATCCCTCACCTGTGTCTGTTTCCAGCCAGACTAACCACAGAGGCACTCTGACGCTGGCTGAAGCAAGGAAATACTAGAGCTGATTTTCAACACGGAGCAGTGTGAAGTTATAAGAAAAACTGATTCTGTGTGTTTCATGTAATGTAACCCAAACCAAAGCTAGAAGTAAAACATCTGCAAGCAGGAATGTTATTTACTGCAAGATGCCAGACACACATTGAATGAGTTTATAGATGGTTTAGTTTATTTGCACAAGTCAAAACTTTGACTGCAGGAACTTTCCTCCAGAACTAGGAACCTTTTGAGGAACTCTTTGAGTTTCGACCGCAGGGACCAGGGTCTAAATTAAGTTCAGGGGACATTTTACGGAGACTTTTTAACCCCTCCAAAAAAATAATTTGTATCAAATATACTGTATATGTTGTGACAAAACTTGATTATAAACCATATTTTGGTAAAGGAGGTTGCGCAAAATAATAGCATTTCACTTGTTTAACTGGCTCACATCACAACAGACATACATATGTCATTTAAATGGGTAAAATGCAGGGAAAATTGGATTTCAAACTAATACACAGGTCTCTCTCCACTGTCCCATACCTGATGGAAGATCGCTCCGTCAGGGATATCACAGGGAGGCTTGTTCATGTCCAGAAGGACCACCGACATCCCTTGACTGGCCAGTTCTCTCCCCAGCCTGAACCCAAAGTATCCCCCTCCTCCTGTCACCAACACCTTTCCTGTGGAGACGCCTCGGGCCAGTGCTGCCTCCTCTCCCAGTCTGGAGACCGCACACTCCAGGTTGCTGCAGTTGGCCGCCATGGCTCCATTTACCCTGTGGCGAAGGGCCGCGGCAGGGCTGGAGGCGATGGCCGGGGATGGGTGGTTGACCCACGGCTGGTGGGGGAGGTTGTGCATGTGGTGTCCACCGGCCTGCAGGTGACACAGGGGGACATTGTGGCAGGGGAGCTGCTTCACCTGGCAGAGAGAGCCTCCACTCTCACTCATGTTGGGACCGCACAGCTCCATAAATGTCCTGATGGGCGGAGGAAGGGAATTATTGATTAATCATTGTTTTAGTATAATTAAAGTTAGACCTGTAAAGAGTAATCTTACACTGCCTGACAATACCATACTGACAGTGTAAAATGTTTATTTACACTGTGGTTAAACCATAGAATTAGAATAGCTAACAATACACACACACACAATATACTCTACGATGTTTATCCCATAGAAATATTATATTCTAATTCTATGGTGCCATGTAGCCAAACATTGTTCAAATCCACAGAACTTTATTTTAAATTCTAGTTGAGATCCCAAAGTTTCCAAATATATCAAATATGTCGTCTGGCTAGAATTTGGGGAAATGAGTATAAAATTATGAAAAAATCTTTACTGAGTGTAAACATTGTAAACATTGTTCTAAACATTACCTCCTTTCTAGACCTTCGGCCTTGGCAATAAATAAATAAAAATGTTGAAATGGACAGATTGCTAGAATTTAATTATATGTCTATAAGACTTTTCATTTATAGCACCCATTATAAGGGACTTTGCCCATTTGTGGTTGTGTTAACCCACAATAAACTTTATGATAATATGCATGATGGACACATTGCATACAACTTTAATTTATATATTCCACGACACCCTCACAACGAAATTAAGAATGAATGCATGTACAATATTTAACAGTAAGTTCTTTTTCTATTCTATTTCTTTCTATTTGCACAGCAGAGATATATCTTTAACTCTACTTCACACAGCAGAAATATACAGTATCTTTATGCTACTTCACATAGCAAAGATATATCTTATCTCTGCTTTGTACAGCAGAGATACTGTATATCTTTATACTTCACATAGCAGAGATACTGTATATCTTATCTCTACTTTTGCACTGCAGAGATACTGTATATCTTTAACTCTATATTGTATTTTTTTTATTTCTTTTATCTAGTGTAATGTAGTTGGTATGTACATTTATATAGTGATTTGTAAATACGGTGTTTTTTTGTACCTACTTCATGTCTTTTGTGTGAGCGATGCACGTTTTTTGTGATCTATGTAAATTGCTGCTGTAACACCTCAATTTCCCTTAGGTGATCAATAAAGTCGATCTATCTATCTTTATCTATCTATTTAACAGTAATCTCAAAGTCTAAAAGCCATTTTTTATGGAGTGGTCTGCTGGGGCAGCAGCATCTCGGCTGCGGACAGGAAGACTTGACAGAGTGGTCAGGAAGGCCAGCTCTGTTCTGGGATGCCCCCTCGACCCAGTGGAGGTGGTGGGAGAGAGGATGATGATGGCTAAGCTGTCATCCAAGATGGGGAACGACTCCCACCCCATGCAGGACACCATCTAAGCACTGGAGAGCTCCTTCAGCGACAAGCTGCTCCACCCAAAGTTTCAGAAGGAGCACTATCACGGGTCCTTCCTTCCTGCAGCTGTCAGACTCCACAACCAGCACTGCTCCCAGTAGACCACTTACACTTACACACCAAATACTGACAATAACTGCACTATACTGTATACTGACTGTGCAATATCAATACTACTCAGGTGTAATTCATACTGTGCAATATTTTCAGGTGGAACTTAATTTCATTCTCAGTGTGCAATATCATTTTTCCACTTGTGCAATTTTTTAATAGTCTGTTTATTGTCAATACTGTATATATTTCTCCTATTTTTATACTTGTTTTTTGCACTATCCCCTTTTGCTGCTGTACACTGCAAATTTCCCCACTGCGGGACTAATAAAGGAATATCTTATCTTATCTTAACGTCACTTTGACACTAAGACAGCAGGCTAATATACAAATCCTACAGTATAACTTCTGAACTACTTGTCATATTAATCTAAACCTCTTCTGTATTTTTCTCCAAAACGAATCAGCTAATGTGACATTTAGCATTCAAAGTGATGAATAAACGTTACGAGGATCATATTGCCATCACGTGGATACTTTAAACTTTAAAATTAATACTCACTTTGATTAACTTACCTTAATATTACTTTCGACCTCTCACATCCATACCTGTGCCGGTTGGCTCCTGAAACTATCCAGTCTACAGCTTCCCTTTCCTCTCCTGGTGCCTCCTGATGTGTCACATCCCTCGCCGGTCGGTCACCTGCACCTTTACCTGAGGCCTCTCCTCCTACCGTAATGTCAGGATGCAGCGCACAGCCCCGTGGCAGCGAGGATCACGTTTCCAGGAGCATCAGGTGGAGAAGCAGTAACCTCTCATGCCCCCTTTTTGAGTGCCTGGAATATATACCCCTGGTTATTGGCAGTAATAAACTTTTAGTTGTTACATAGTTCATTCAGTGTAATAAATTAATTCTATTCTGATATGAAACTAGCAGGCTACTCTATCAAAAAGTAAGCACAACTACAAGCCAAGTATACCTTTCTGTAGGCCTGTAAGGCAAGAATACTTAATTATACTTTTCTTAAGTATATCTCGATCAAAAGATTAAGTACAAGTAGGCCAATAAGCCAAGTATACTTAGACTTTTCTGTATATTTGTCAGTATGAGCCAAGTATACTTAGACTTTTCTGTATACTTGTCAGTATGAGCCAAGTATACTTAAGACTTTTCTGCATACTTGTCAGTATACTCGAAGCCAAGTATACTTAGACTTGTCAGTATAAGCCAAGTATACTTAGACTTTTCTGTATACTTGTCAGTATGAGCCAAGTATACTTAAGACTTTTCTGCATACTTGTCAGTATACTCAAAGCCAAGTATACTTAGACTTGTCAGTATAAGCCAAGTATACTTAAGACTTTTCTGCATACTTGTCAGTATAAGCCAAGTATACTTAGCCTTTTCTGTATACTTGTCAGCATGAGACCAGTATACAAACAATAACCGAATACAATCATTCACTGACACCACTACCATCAGAACACCTTGGTATTTAAGTACAATTTCCTTTTGTGAATGAACACATGCAATCTGTTATGGAAGAAAACACAAGGTCATTAATCAAAGCTCAGGCATCAAATGATATAAGTGATGTATCTCTGACATCACAATAGGCCAGGTAAACAGCAGCAGTCACTTCCTCAGCACAGTGTTTTTGGAAAGCACAGAAATAGACGCTTCATATTTTATTAAGCAGACAACAGACAGACTGCCAAACCTGAGCTGACAGTTAAATGCACTACACGTAATTAAAGAGGGGGAGAAAAAAAAATCGTAAACAGCTACCAAATGACTGGAGCTCTTTGGAGATAAACTTCAATAAAAAAGGGCTGACTTGTAGTGCACGTTTTTGATGTACTAAGAAGTGTGTGCGCAATTGTAAATAATAATAATAATCCAAGATTTTGAGCTGGTGCTCTTAATTTATGGAGCCGTGCAAGTCACTGCATTTTCCACAACACTGTCCTGCAAATAGTTCAGAATAAAAGACTTGTGTTAACAAATGAAGGAATTCTGTCCAAAGAAAAACACTAAAGGGCTTTTATTTTGAAACGGAAACAGAAAGTGTTGAGTTAAAAATATTTTTTTTACTTTTAATCATGTCTATAACATACAGATATAAACATTAAACTATAGTAATGTCGCTGGTATGATGTCAATATACTTTCAAAAGATCATTTTCACTGTCTATTTTTGCTGTGAACAGCGCAGCACGCGAAAAAATTAGGCGAGACCTGGAATCTCTAGATGAGATGCAGCTGAGATGCAGCCGAGTCACAACAGAGCCACGTTGCTCACGCAGGCTGTGTGGTTGTTGTAACCTGATAACATGGACGCTGAAATAAAAAGCTAGAGGTTCCACACGCGCTGCTCATGCAGGCAGTGTGTCCCGGGCGTTAACACTGTTAGCTGCAGCCGTCGCCATGTTGAGAGCCAAGTAGAGGCACTACATATGCTCCAAATTTCATATTGAGCACCTTAAATCAATTTGAGCTTGCTTTAATATTGTATACGACATCAGCCAGCCGCCTGTCTCTCACTAACGCACGCAATAAATCCAATCAAATGATTACGGTTAGGCTATTTTAGAGCAGGGGGTCACAAGATGAATCTCAGGGGTTGTGAAAAGACAAACAAACAGAATAGGAGAGCAGTAGGATGGAAACAAAATGTGTTTCTGACATTCATTCCTCAGACTTTGGTCCATTTTTTTGTCTTTCCTTTTGTGAATTAATTGATCATCTTTCCTTATTATGCCAATAAATATATAAAGATAAATCAGACTTAGTTAATCTTCTTTGCTTGTGATGTTAAGTTTGCCGTTTGTTTTTTTGCTTCACTATAAAACTATAAAAACACTTATCCGATCAGTTCTAACCCACTACCTCCTTTCTTCTGCTGCTCATTTGTTATTTCAGCACTCGGAGTGATAAAAGGCTTGAGTTACTCTCTCATTAAATGCTGCCAAGCACACCCGTGAATCACAGTCAACAGGGAGCCGTCACCTTGTCTGACCTGCTGCAGCGGTGAGGGAAAGGAGAGCTGTGGTAACAGGGCAGACCTCCCTTGTTTACAACCTTGCAAAGCCCTCCCTCCGAGGTGAACATCACTGTGAAGACTGGAAAATAGGATGGGCAGCTCGCTGTGATTAGCCACCAACTCCCAGCGCAGTGTGGAGGGTGCCCCGAGCCACTGCAATGATCAAAGACACAAGGAGAGATGTGGAAGGTGGAAAAAAGTGCAAGTCGCAATGTAAAGCAGGGCTGCCTCTAATGAATATTTTAATTATCATTTGAGCTGATTATTATTTTCTTGAGATCAAATAACTATCTGTTTTAGAAAATATCCGATATGAAAAATCCATCATAAATTCAAATA
>CAKAKR010035487.1:0-19529 GCA_916700685.1 Adelosebastes latens
ATCTTGTAGTGTACTGTTTAGCTGTAAAATGAGAAAGTTTGTGACCCGGCAGCCATGTTGAGATCAAGCTGAGGAAATACCAAGCACCGCCCACCAGCTGGAGCAAACGTTCTCATTTTACAGCTAAACAGTACGCTACAAGATGTTTCTGAAAACATTTGAGGTGAGAAATAGGTATTACAGTAACATAATATTGATTCATATTTGATCAGCGCTGCCTAGTTTGACCGTTTGATGGGAGTTTGCGAGTGATTGACAGCTGCTACCGTTGAATGAACAGCCAATAGGAACGCTGTCTCTGTGAAATGACCTGTGATTGGCCAAAGTCTCCCGTCACGGGCTAGATTCTCTAAAGCCTAAAAACAGAGCCATGAGGAGGTGCAGAAGTCTAGTTTTTTCTCAGATAACTTGAATTACAATATGCTGAAAGGTTATTATGGAATTTTTGGCCAATAATGCCAAAAACATTCTGCCTACTGCAGGTTAAAAGGTCCCATATTATGCTTATTTTCAGGTTCATACCTGTATTTTGGGTTTCTACTGGAACATGTTTACATGCTTTGTTCAAAAAACACATTATTTTTCTCATACTGTCTGTCTGATAAACCTGTATTCACGCTCTGTCTGAAACGCTTCGTTTTAGTGCATTTCAACGGAGTGTCAACGGAACTGCGTTGCTAGGAAACACCTTGGGTCCATGTTTACTTCCTGTCAGCTGATGTCATTCACATACACTGCAACAGGAAATAAACTGAGACA
Organism: Adelosebastes latens; assembly: GCA_916700685.1. NCBI lineage: Eukaryota > Metazoa > Chordata > Actinopteri > Perciformes > Sebastidae > Adelosebastes > Adelosebastes latens. Next base: position 760 of record CAKAKR010035487.1, read on the forward strand.
CATTTTGAATGTTTACTTTTAATACTGTGAAATGGTCTTAATATTGTAGATTTGTGAAATCACAAATGGACAGAAATCCTAACGGCTTGTTTCAAACGCACAGTTTCTGAATACGGGCTGTGTGAACTTCTCCATGGATTGAGTGTTTTGATACTTTCACAGTATTTATATATCACTTTAACCTGCTTTATGATATAAAAGACATTACAATATGGGACCTTTAAACAATTTCTATAGATAATTAAAAAAAACTCTCAATATAAGTTTATTATAGATAGATAGATAGATAGATAGTAACTTTATTGAGCTCGAGGGAAATTCAAGTTTCCAGCATCACAGTTCCATAGTGCAAAACATGTTTGTAAAAAAGAGAGATAGATAGATAGATAGATTGATAGAGAGATAGATAGATAGATAGACAGATAGATAGATAGATTGATAGAGAGATAGAGAGATAGATAGATTGATAGATAGATAGATAGATAGATAGATAGATAGATAGAGAGATTGATAGATAGATAGATAGATAGATAGATAGATAGATAGATAGATAGAGAGATAGATAGATAGATAGATAGATAGATAGATAGAGAGATAGATAGATTGATAGAGAGATAGATAGATTGATAGAGAGATAGATAGATAGATAGATAGATAGATAGATAGATAGTAACTTTATTGATCCCAAGGGAAATTCAAGTTTCCAGCATCACAGTTCCATAGTGCAAAACATGTTAGTTAGTTGGGGGTCCTGTGGGCCCCTATTATATATTATTATATAGTATGCTTTATTAGTTCAATTTAAGCTTTTTGTTATATTTTGGTTTACAATATTTCACATTCTGAAACATGACATAATGTAAAAAAATATTGCTATGAAAGCCTCTGGGGAAATACTTTTATTTTGAAAAACAAAGCCCACCGGAAGTCCCAGCTGTCAGCTCGGATACTAACTTGACAGCAGTGTTGCTTCTCTTTGTCAGAGGACTGACTTCCGTTTTCATGTTTGGTCCAGGGTTTCTGGAATTTACTATCTAGAGAGACTCAGAGCACATCTCTCGCTTTGATAAACAGCACTTGTGCTTCAGTGTTTGGGAAAACGGAGCTCACAAGAGGACTTCCTTTTCAGCCTAATCCCAGTGAGAGTCCGTCATTCTGCCTCATCCTTGAACAACACGACTGTTTACCTAGCTAGCTGGCTAGCATCAGCCAGCTGAGTTAAAGCACCTAGCATGTTTCGGTTCTTGAATGACGTTGATGACGACCCCTACATGATGTGAGTACTGACATTAACTACATGTAGTGCAGACTCTGTGATCTCTGTGTGTTTCTGCAGGAGGTGGATAATGCACATGTTTGCATGCTGGGTGTGTATTTAGTTCAGTGAGTCTTAAAGCAGGTACCTAACGTTGCTCCAGCCAGCTGTGGGGGGCCTACAGTGGTCCACCATGTTGGAGAGACAATAACAAAAAGAAGCTGTCACAGCTCAGAAGCACCTGGTTAACCAATCAGGAGATTAAAATGACCCAATTAACACATGCTCGTGCAACTTCCCGTTGTTCTCCAATTAACTGTGAGATTGAGATTTAGCTAATTGATTTAGCAGGTGGTAATTGAGTTAATTGCCTAGGTACCTATCACATTACAATGAAGAGTAACATTATAATCCCTTACTTGTGACAAATGCATGAAACTGAATGCAGGTGGCATTCACAAGAAAAACAGATTTGAAGGGTTTGAGTAAATCTGGAACTGTGGATCCCCTTTATAGACTAAATGCATCCAACACACACACACACAGGCTTTATTAAGATAAGATAAGATGAACCTTTATTAAAAAGTACAGAGGTACAGGTACAGAGGTACAGGTGTACAAAAAGATTATAAAACAATAAATAGAAATATAGAATATACATAGTGAAGATTTAGCTAATTGATAGCAGGTGGTAATTGAGTTAATAGCCTAGGTACCTTTCACATTACATGAAGAGTAACATTATAATCCCTTGCATGTGAGAAATGCATGAAACTGAAAAGTGCAAACCACATTCTTTTCTTTGCTAAATAAATGTACATTCATTGGCATTCACAAGAAAAACAGATTTGCAGCTTTATTAAGATAAGATAAGATAAGATAAGATTAACCTATATTAATCTCCGGGGGGAAATTCAGGTGTCAAAGCAGCAAAGTGCAGATACAGGTGTACAAAAAGATTATAAAACAATAAATAGAAATACATAATATACATAGTGAATGAACATATTGAAGATTTAGCTAATTGATAGCAGGTGGTAATTGAGTTAATAGCCTAGGTAACATCTTTCACATTGCAATGAAGAGTAACATTATAATCCCTTACATGCATGAAAATGCATGAAACTGAAAAGTGCTGACCACATTCTTCTCTTTGCTAAATAAATGTCCATCCATTGGCATTCACAAGAAACAGATTTGAAGGGAACTGTGGATCCCTTTATAGACTTCATGCACCAACACACACACAGGCTTTATTAAGATAAGATAAGATAAGATAAGATGAACCTTTTATAAACCAAATTCAGGTGTCAAAGCAGCAAAGCGCAGGTACAGAGGTACAGGTGTACAAAAAGATTATAAAACAATAAATAGAAATACAGAATATACATAGTGAATATACATAGTGAATGGACATAGCGTGTACCGTCCGCCAATAAAAAATGAAGTGTACAATAAATAGATGTAATATGTACAGTCTATAAAATTGTATACGGGATGTTGTGTAAAGTAAGTTTAAAGTTTAAAGTGCACCAGTGGTTAGGAGAGGTGGTTGCAGGTAGTGCAAATAGATGCAGATAATCCAGATAGTGCGTGTTTTAAGTTTAAGGTTATTATTCATTTCAAATAATGTAATCATACTGAAACTTTGGTGGCCCTCAGTGGGGGTCCTGTGGGTCCCTATAGCAAATTCACCACCTATCACACAGTTATCAACAGCACAATTTATAATGTCAAAACAACATACAAACCCATTCAGGGTCAGACACATATTGCCATTATTATAAAGTCTAGGGCTACAATTAACAGTTATTTTCATTATTGATTAATCTTCCTATTATTTTCTGGATAAAATGACAGAAAATAGTGGAAAATGCCCAGCACATGTCAACAGTTAAAAACCCCAAAACATTCAGATCATCTGTATCAAAGAAAAGAATCAAATCCTCACATATGAGAAGGTGGAAATATTTGGCATTTTTGCATAAAGAACAATTATTCAATTATCAAAATTGAAAGACTAAGTGAATAATTGACTAATTGTTGCAGCTCTTTTTTTGACCTTCTTCCTTTTTGAGTTCAGTAAAACTTTTTACAAGTGATATATGTATGCGTTAGTATCATTTGGATACATTTTGATACTGATGCTGATACAAATCTGAACTTTTGGCACAGATTCCAAAGTGACTTTTTTCGATACTTTACTTTGAGGAAGATCAACATGTTTGCTTTAGAAAACCGTTTTTTTCCTTTTTAACAATAGAAATTCTCAATCTAAAAAACAGTCATACAAGATATTTAAAAAATAAAGTACAAAAATGATTGGTAAAATTACGATTGAGATCTGCAAATATCTGATAAAAGAATAAATAAACAAGATTACAATTATGACTGGGAGTGGGCATTTTATGCAAGATTTCAGTACTCCACAGTTTTCAAAACTTAGTAATATGCACACAGTTTTGATACCTACTCCCTAGTGATCTATCACATCCTATTCTTAAATTTGACAAGCTTACACCCGTATTATTCTCAGCTTGCACCCACATACTGTATGTGAGTCTAGTCCCTCAGCTACACCCAATCAATTCACAAAATCATCAGACGTCAATAGTGTCACTGTGTTTTTTTCCTAGGGATCCATTTGCAGCTCACAGGCAGCAGATGAGGCTTATGTTTGGACCATTCGGCATGGATCCCTTCGCTCTCGCCCCCCAGATACAACCACCCCGTGCACCACGCAGACAGGTAACTGTCCCCCATGTTGACGGACTGTGTTCATGTGTTTTGTGTGTTTGATATCCACATTAGTTTATCTATTGTATTTTGATTTTAAGGTGTATATTTTCTTCTAGGCTGGAGCGCTGACCCCCTTCGGCATGATGGGAATGGTGAGTAGCTGCTTCATCCTTCAATACCTTCAAAAATAGAACTTATATGTTTAATTTAATAATACAGATTACACATGTACTATCAAGTGACTGGACAGTGTGATCAAAAAATGAACTGAGTCAGGTGGAAAGTGTTCTCCAGGTATTCTGGTTTATGATTACATGAGATGATAAGAACTTTATTAATCCCGAAGGAAATTCTTGTGCCAGAGATTGCTCAAAAATACAACAAAATTACAACAAGTTCAAGTGTATGAAATACAAGTGTATAAAATAAAAAAGTACTATTTCTAGCACCAGTGCCTAATAGAATAACAATTAAGTAAAATACATTTAGTAAAATGAGTAAATAAGATAAGATAAGTAAAATAAAAAAGGTAAAGTAAGCTAACAAACAGAAGAATAAGTAATATTGCACATGTTGGACATTAATATTGCACACAATGAACACAAAATGGGTTCCAGTATGGTCTAGATTGTTTTTTTGAATTAGGTTTGGTTTACCAGCGTTTCCGTAGATGCACTATATGGCCAAAAGTATATGCACATTTCACAATGAGGTGAGAAAAGACGAGTACACAATATGTACTTGAATCTGTGCTTGTCTTTTTTTCACGTTATCACTGGACAAAATACAAAACAATATGATTACAGGACTTGTTTCTTTGCCACAAAAACGTGTTGTGTGCATCTTTTCACTCTGAAAATAAAGGTCGTCGAGCTCAAAGGATGACCCCAGTGACACTGAACTGACAACAAACGCTGTGGTTTCAGGGATGTACCACTCTGTTTATACTTTCCTCAAATGAGGATTTAAAATATCTCCTTTAATGTATTTGTGCAGGGTGGAGGAGGAGGAGGAGGGTTCATGGATATGTTTGGCATGATGGGAGAAATGATGGGAAACGTGGTAAGTAGTTCTGTCAAATAAACAGAAAGTATTTACCCACCTGTGTGTGTGAACAGAGCTCCAGCTCACCTTCTGTTTACTCTTTATTGTTTTCTTCTTGTAGGATAGAATGTCCGGTTCGCCGAACTGTCAGACGTTTTCCTCTTCGACAGTGATCTCCTACTCCTCTTCAGACGCGGGGCCTCCTGAAGTTTATCAGCAGACCAGTGCAACAAGAACAGGCCCTGGAGGGGTGAGAATAACTTTTACTTGAGAATAACAGTTGTTGAAATGCTTTAATATTTGCACGTAGGGAGTGCTGATTAATAAGTAGACTTGATTACTTCCCTCAACCTCCAAGTGCAAGCCTGACTGGACATGTGGCCTTCATGCCTTATTAGTCCAGGCATGACTGTGGCGTTCTGGCCTCGTAACACATGAAATCACCTGTAATTGTAGTGACAATAAATAGATCATGTACAGTATAAACATCATAGTTCTCATAGAAACATTTAAGTCTGAGTTCATTCAGAGTGCAGAGCATCCTGCTTGTTTTAGTAAATCGATTTGTCACTTTTTACCTCAGATCCGTGAGACGCGACAGTCGATGAGGGACAGCGAGAGCGGCCTCGAGCGTCTCGCCATCGGCCACCACATCGGGGAACGTGGACACGTAATGGAGCGTTCACGAAATCGCCGCACTGGAGACCGTGAGGAACGACAAGACTTCATTAACCTCGATGAGAGTGAGTCATCGGATTGTTTATGATGGGGGGGAATATAATAAATTGTCTGGCTTAACAAGAAATGTTAGATTACTTAGAAATTGATCATGAGATATATGTTATTTGCGTCGCTTAACAACCTGCCCTTCGCTCCTGCTAGCTGATGCCGCAGCGTTTGATGATGAGTGGACTAGGGAGGCAGGAAGATACATTCCCCCGACTGCCCGGGCGCTGGAGTACGGCCGAGATCGACGGGGAGGCGGCCATCAGCTGGCCCTTACTGCCCCTCCCAGCTCCACGACCCCACCAGGCCATCGGCATGAGTCCCCCAGACACCGCCAGCCCCAGACCCGTCCACGCTACGACTGGTGAGAGGTAAGAGTGAGTATTTAGTGCAGCTTTGATTATCATGCCTGGATCAGTCAAGTCCAGCTCCACCTGATGGCTTTAGTGGGGCATCTGGCTCTAATTTCGCTTAAGTTTTAAATATACAGATACAGCGTGGCTATTGTCATTGTATTGTATTTTGGCTAATAACATATATATTAGTTTTGGTGTATATGCCTGCCGATAAATAAAAAGATTGCAGTACAGAAATTTAAGGCTAAGTCCTTATTGCAGCGGCACGGGGTTCGAATCCGACCTGTTGCCCTTTGCTGCATGTCATCCCCTCTCTCTCTCTCCCCTTTCACTGCTATCTCTGTCTCTGAACAAACAAAGGAATAAAAGCCCCAAAAAATAATCTAGAAAAAAACATTACATTACATTTGGATCACGGACAGTTTCTGTTTTACTGTAAAATCTCACAATTCCTTAATAAGCTAATTTAAAGGATTTTATACATCTATATTTAAGATTGAAAATGTATATTTTGGCCAATATATTGTTATGCATTTTTTAACTGTCTTTTAAGCTTTTAAATTCCAGTATCAGGCTGTAATTTTGAACAGGTCAGGCTTATTGTTTTCCTGAATCAAAATACATGAAACCATGTCAGGGTTTTCTCAGCATGTCTGAAAAATCTAGTTTCAGTGTTGTTGTTTTTTACCACTTCTCTAAAACAAGTTAGACAGACACCCTGAACACAGTTGATCACAAGGACAAAAAGCTCCAGAGAGACGATCGGAGCAGACAAACACTTAATGCATCATATCTAGAGAAACAGGTCAAGTCAGTTCTATTCATAAAGCCCAATATCACAAATTTTCCTCAAGGAGCCCTCTGTCATCAGACCCTCGATTCAGATAAGAAGAAAACTTTAACGGGGGTAAAATGGAAGAAATCTCAGGAAGAGCAACAGAGGAGGGATCCCTCTTCCAGGACGGACAGACATGCAATATATGTTGTGTATACAGAATAGACAAACATAAAATGACAGTATGGACTATCAGGATGACAAAATTATAGATAGATTGTAAACATATGAAGAATACGGATCCAGGAGGACGTCAAGCAGCTACCAGGTGCGGCCAAACAGACCTGAGACAAGACGGGCAGTCAACACTTTTAAAATGATGTAATTCTGGTACGCTATAGTTGAGGCTCCTACTGCACACACTTTACAGTAACAGTTAATTGCTTGTTACACTGTGTGAGATGGGTCTAATGAGCTGAATCAGACTGAATTTAATACAGGCAAAATAAGCACAACAAACACAGACGATATGTTTACATGACAATATAGCCTCAAAAAAGAAGAAAAAGTAAAGGAAACTCTTAGACAAAAGGAAAATTAATAAATATCCAGAGACAAAATAAAATAGGATCTCTTCAGTAACCTTTCACTAGAGCAAATGTTTTTCCATTTCATGTTGTGTTTTGCTACATTTTGGTGGTTTATAGCAATAATTTTTTTCTAAAAGAAATTGGAAACTTAGATTCAGATTAGCTCTTGATTGGGCTTTTGAATATGAAAAAAATATATTCAAAACAATATCTATTTTGAGTCATGTCAGATTGTGTGATGAATTGTAGCACTTCAATGTAAATGCAAGAGGAGAAATGGTTCGTAACAGCTGTCCCATTGTGAGAATCTGTTCATGATTTTGTAATACTGTCAGAATTTTTATAAAAGCTGTCTTCAATCACCAAACCGCTAAATGGGCTGTTGTTGGACGTGTCTCACAGAGCGATCTAGGACCATTATTTTGGATTGACAACCATGGTTCATGTTGTGTTAAAAATTATTTAGGGATACACCAATTCGACTTTTTCGATACCGATACCTGAGTTTTGGGTATTGGTTGATACCGAGGACCGATCCGATACCAGTGTTTGATCAATAAGCTGTATGCCTCACTGTGTGGAGGTGACTGGGATCATTCTTTTATGTGTAAGGCAACATCAGGCTTGACTTAAACATTACTTTCTTAACTGATGTAACAAATAAATACACAGATATAAATTTACTGAATTGTTATTTATTATTAAAATAATAAATCGTACATCAGTAATGTGGTAAAAATTCTCCAGAATTAACAGGAATTACAATCCAAGTGTAAACCTTTTAAATGCAGCAACAAATTTTTCAAAATTAAAATTCCAGTATATAATGTATATAGTATATACAGTCCCCTCCAAAACCATTGGAACAGCGAGGCCAAGTCCTTTATTTTTGCTATACACTGAAAACATTTGGGTTTGACATCAAAAGATGAATATGAGACAAGAGATCAGCATTTCAGCTTCTATTTCCAGGTATTTACATCTAGATCTGTTAAAAAACATAGAAGATAGCATCGTTTGTTTGAACCCACCCATTGTTCAAGTGAGCAAAATTATTGGAACATGTGACTGACAGGTGTTTTTTGTTGCCCAGGTGTGTCCTATTACATTGATTATTCAAACAATAAATAGCGCTGAATGTCTGCTATCAGTTTCAGCTTTGGGTTTGGCCTGTGCAGACTGCATTTATAGTTAAAAAGGTGTAACCAACATGAAGACCAGAGAGCTGTTTATGGGAGAAAAACTGAGAGAAGATGGAAAATCAATCAGAGCCGTTGCACAAATATTGGTCATAGCCAGTACAACCATTTGGAATGTCCTGAAGAAGAAAGAAACCACTGGTGAACTGAGCAACAGACGTCGAACAAAAGTTTGGTGATGTCACTGGGTCGCAGGCTTGATGCAGTTATTGTAAGCAAAGGATTTGCAAATAAATATTAAGTGTTATTCCCTTTTAATCTATTTTAAGTCTATCTGTTCCTATGCTTTTGCTCACCTAAAAATGTGGTGTTCCGTTACAAACGATGCTATCTCCCAAGTTGTGTAACAGATCTAGTTGTGTAACAGATCTAGGTGTAAATACCTGTAAATAGTGTAGAATTGAATTGAATAGATCAGCCCCATTGTCACTGATATTCGATCCAGCTATTTGAGTCAGGATCAGCCCAATATTGGTATCGGTGCATCCCTAAAATTGTTCATTGAAAAGCTCTGTGGATTCCATCTGCCTTTTTTCCTGTCTGTGATTTATCGTAATAAACACACAATAATCTCTCCCTGCAGGTGTCACACTTGGGCGACCAGATTCGAAGGAGTTGAGGGAAGATTTCCCCCGATGCTGTGAACCACGCTGAAGACGGAAGTTGATGAGCGTCACAACTGCCCGTCGTAAATGTTTGATATGACTGGACTGTCTATTCATGAACAACATACACACACACACACAACGAAAACCCCACACGCTTAATAGTTACATTAACAGTTCTCCTTCTCCACTGTTACACACAACACACACACACACACCCTTGTGCAAACATGGGTATAACTACACTCACTTTATATATACTCATTCTCCAAACTTGACATGTGTTTTTGCCCACTGCACTAAGGTGCTACAGTATACAGTACATCTGCTGTACAGTCCATTTTATGTTTGTGAAGACACTAGTGTGTCAGTGAATTGAATTGTATACTGTTAACTAATTAATCTAACTAAATAAAAGATCATTAAACATTGTTAGATAATTACAAAATGTGTCTGTGTTGTGGTTGTGTTTGAGATTGCATGTCTTAAATAATAGATTATGGAGTAATCACAGCTTCAAAGCAACTAATATATGCAACTAAATCTGTCAATCCAGGGTCATCTTTTGCTCGTCTTTAGTTGTATTCAGAGTTATTGGTTCTCTGCAGCTGTATTGAGTGTGTAAATCTGTAATTCTGCTGCTGTAGTTCGCTTTTGAACGGACAAATCTTCCTTCTTTCCCACTGCATGTGCCTGTATCCGTATGCTCCCTCTTCCCTGTGCCACCATGTCTGCAGGTCATGTGACATCCAGATGGAGCACACAAGTGGAGCAGCCAATGAAAACCTTCTGTTTTGACAAATCACTCCCATAACAGGCTCCCTGCCTGTCTCCTTCTGTGCTCGCTGTATCTTTAATTACATCCACGACTATTTTTAAATGCACGTCCTCCCTCCAGCACGCGCTGCTCTCGTCACCTGTCTACCTGTCTCCCTGTCTCCTTTAATCCCCGTCATTAGATCTCTCTCTCCGACGAGGCAGCTCGTTTTGTGCATCCGTCTTTGCTCAGATGTTTCCTCCTCGTCGTTTGCTTTGTTCTGATATTTTCTGCCTGTCATCCACATGTGAAGTATACAGATGTTTTTTCCAGCAAAGCGTTACTTTTCAGCCAGTTGTGACACTTCTTTGCAGGATAACAGCACTGCTGGGATTTGGCAGCAAATGTTACTGTTCATGTTAGCAGTTTGCTGGGACAATGTTTGTACACGTCATGACTGCAGTTTGTTAGCTGATGAGCAGATGTACACTCAGCAAGCAGTGCCAAACAAATGACAGGACTTGTAGGAAGTCAGGAAGACGATGTTAAATGCAAAATAGAGAGAGGTTACGGTACAAATCACAGCACATCTGTTCCTCAGACATTTTATTTTTCCTGCAGCTTCACTAAAACAAAAGAAATATATGTAACCCCTGCTTTTCTACTCTATCCCTCTTTCCACTCTCCTAGTTTGGTTTGCTTCCCTCCCCTCTGCATCTTCCAATGACTCACACGCTCCCCCTCCCCCCTGTGTGTCATACGTTTTCACCCCTTCTCCTCCCACCTCGCCGTCCCTCTCTGTCTCTCCCTCTCATTCGCCCACATCCGCTCACTTTCTCCACCAGGCTTCAAACACACTGCAGGTAACGTTTAAAAAGATTGATCTATTTCTTCATTCCCTCCATCCCTCTAAACCTCCTCCCTCCTCTTCCTCCTCATCTCCTGTTCTGTGTTTTCTCACCGTCTCCTCTCTCCATTGGTCCATATTCTCAGTCACTGACTGAAACAGCAAAGAAATTGAACTGGCTTGTGGTCCGGAACAGGTTGACAGTAGATTCATAAATAGGTATGCGTTATTAGCTTTTGATTTATGTTTCCTTCTCTGTGTATATGTGGTTGTATGTGAGTGTGTGTGTGTGTGTGTGTGTGTGTGTGTGTGCGTGTGCCAGCATCTTCCTAGGGAGCATCTTTTCCACAGCTTTCCATCCCTAAGGCTGCGTCACTATCATCACTGTGTGAATGTGAGGAAGAGAGAGAGAATCATTGTGACTAATGTGAAATTAGCTTTGATGAAATGCGTTTTTGACGGTTGCTATTTCCTATTTTCATACGCATCTTGTCTCTTTGTACACCGATTCCCTTCGTCATCCTTTTTTTAAAGCGAAATAAGATGGAGTGATAGTACGATTTGGTGTATGAGTTGTAATGTTCGGTGCAAATGGTTAAATAAAGCTATTTTTTCTTGTTTTTTACAGGATGTCCATCGTGAATATTGTTGCCAGGGAGATCCTGGACTCCCGAGGAAACCCCACTGTGGAAGTAGATCTGCATACTGGCAAAGGTTAAAAAAATTAAACCATTAAAAAAAGCATTACTCATATACTGTATTTGTATACTGTCAGTTGTGTTTGTGTCTGTTTATGGGCTTGACACCTTGTCTTATCTAAACCTCTAAAAATCATCAAGGTTGTATTCGCACAAGCTTACCCTTACATTTTTTCACCCCTCCTTGTACCTTTCTCTCCACCCACCAACCATCTTTTCTCCATCCCAGGTGTTTTCAGGGCTGCGGTGCCCAGCGGTGCTTCCACCGGCATCTACGAGGCTCTGGAGCTCCGAGATGGAGACAAGACTCGCTACAAGGGCAAAGGTGAACACGTGTAATGAGACGTATCCTCTGTGCTTCTGTCTCTTGTCTTTACCCATGTCTCTGCTTTTGCTTTGAGCATTCTGTGATGTGGTTTTGCTGCATAAATCTGGACTGACAGTATTCCATGCTTCACATATTTCCTTCTGTCCTGCTGTGTAAGGTGTAACCAAAGCTGTTGGTCACATCAATGACACCCTTGGACCCGCCCTCATCCAGTCTGTGAGTATCAATGCAGAATTTGATCAATTTAAAGCATAAAATGGCTGAACAATATTGTGAAGAACATTTTTCTTTCAGGGAATTAATGTGTTGGAGCAGGAGAAACTGGACAACACGATGATTGAGATGGACGGCACCGACAACAAATGTAAGCCTCGTTCACATCTCACGTGCGGTGATGGGCATATGTGTGTGATGCCATGTTTCCGCACCACTGACTGCACCCATGTGTTGTGTTTCTCCCAGCTAAGTTTGGGGCCAATGCTATTCTCGGAGTATCACTGGCCATATGCAAAGCTGGCGCAGCAGAGAAAGGTGTCCCCCTGTACCGCCACATTGCTGATCTGGCTGGAAACGGAGAGTTGGTCCTCCCAGTTCCTGTGAGTCCTGTTTTATTATTGTACAAAGGTGTAATTCTTCCCAAATACAATCTCATCTCCCTTCTGTGTCCCTCACTCAGGCTTTTAATGTGATCAACGGGGGCTCCCATGCTGGTAACAGACTGGCTATGCAGGAGTTCATGGTGCTTCCTGTAGGGGCGGAGTCTTTCCGTGATGCTCTGCGTGTGGGGGCGGAGCTCTACCAGACATTGAGGGACGTCATCAAGGAGAAGTACGGTCAGGATGCTACAAATGTGGGAGACGAGGGAGGGTTTGCCCCTAATATACAAGAGAACAGTGAAGGTAAGGAGCACAACCACATATAAAGTATTCTCCTTCCCTTAAAGTATAACTTTGGTAATATACAAACTGGACCCTATTTCCACATGTTTTTATGTCTAACTGACTAATAGGGACAACAATTTCTGAAATTAGTTCAGTATTGAGGGAGAGCGTTGTAACCGGCAGCTGCGAAACAAGCTGCGAGGCCAAGTGAGCAGCGTCAATGTAATGTTACGTTCACTAAAAGTGCTTGTTTTTGCCACTGACAGGCTCAGAATGTTATTATAAGTGTCTGACTTTACTAAAAGGACTCTACAGAGAAATAAAACGTTTTCTTGACCTTTCGCTTGATCCGGTCTGGTTGTTATTGTGTCCAAGTCCTGCTCAAGGAGAAGTCTTGTTGTGAAATCTAAATATCCGTATATCTGGCTCAAATAAATACAGGTGGCCATCAAATTCAAAGACCTCATCCACATTGTGGAAATCATCTAAATATTCAGTCTTGACATTATAAATTTTTTAGATAACACTAAGCTACGTTTTCTGTCCTCCAACACAACAAACTCTGCCCGGCTGTCACTCGCGTTTCCACCGTGGATGTATTCCACCGTTGTCGTCTGGCAACACGTCACCTCGCCAGATTTCAGAACGAGACTTCCTCTTGAGTGAGACTCTTTCCATATTGTCAGACACTTATAATAACAATCAGAGCCTGTCATGGCAAACATAAGCACTTTTAATGGACGTAAATGACAGTGCCAGCTTGCCCCAATAGCTCCATACTGCAGCCTGCGATCCCTCAATACTGGACCAATTTCAGAAATTGTTGTAGCTATTAGTCAGTTACACACAAAAACTTGAGAAAAAGAGGGTCCAGGATGAAAAATACTGAAGTTACCCTTTAATATCCTGTGATCTTTCTGTTTCTCTCCGTCAGCCCTGGAGCTGATAAAGACGGCCATAGAGAAAGCGGGCTTCACAGACAAAGTGGTGATAGGGATGGATGTTGCTGCTTCTGAGTTTTTCAGCGAGGGCAAGTACGACCTGGACTTCAAGTCTCCGCCCAACGCTGCCCGCAACATCAGTGGCGAGGAGCTGGCCAGCATCTACCAGGGCTTCATTAACAACTACCCAGGTGTGTATTCTGACGTGTGTGAGTCGGATTTCAGTCCTGAAATGGGTCAAACACAAGTCTCTTACAGCTGCTGACAATTCATCATGGACCTTTTAAAACAAGGGAAATGTATCCCCACAGATCACTGTGCCTCCAGCATCAGTTTTAATAGCTGATTGAACCTCTATCAGGAAATGGACACACCAGCCTATTTTCTATATTTCTACAACTGCCATATTTGTTTCATCACCTTTTAGACAGAGAAGCTAAGAGAACAAGAGAGCTGGATGTCTCCGCAGCCCGGTCTCTCCGCCTGTTAAAGAGGTTTTAATTATGCGCTACAGTGCACATTTGGCAAGCAGGGACCTACTCTGATGTGCCTCTTTACCTTGTCAATGGTGTGCTTCCTGCTTGGGCATCTGTGTGTAATGTGAGTGCATTTTAAGATGTTACTCCCATTAGAACCTTTATTGTCTGTGTCACTGGTGCTCTAGCCCTCATTGACTTGTAGGTGAGTAATGGAGAAAATGAGGGCTTCTCAAAGGTTGTAATATTAGATTTATGCAAATGATCTTACCCATGTCTCTTTCCTTCAGTGGTGTCTATTGAAGATCCTTTTGACCAGGACGACTGGCCGGCTTGGTCACAGTTCACAGCCTCAGTGGGCATCCAGGTACACCTTGTCCTTTGTTATCTGGAAGTGAATTAGTCAGGTCCTTACTCCAATTGAGTCTTGCACTTCCAACCATGAAAATATGTCAAGATATCATGATTTTTAGTTGCTTGTATGTCTGCAAAATGCGATTCTGCCATATCCATAATGAAAGTCAAAAGCGTATTTTATTGACTCTCCTTGAGTTTATAATGCAGGCTGATCTTTATGTGTAACATCAGTGGAGGTACCCTTTAATATTATTGGTTTACGTGGTGTCAGTGGAATAGAACTGGATTTACATACGTAGTGCGACAACAGACTTCCTGGGCTGAGTAGACCTGATGCTATTACTGTGAGTGACAAAATGCAAATTCAATCTGTCTGTAACTTTGTTGCATATATTGTGCAGGTGGTCGGAGACGATCTGACAGTCACTAACCCGCGCAGGATACAACGAGCCGTGGAGGACAAGGCCTGCAACTGCCTGCTGCTTAAAGTCAACCAGATTGGCTCCGTCACAGAGGCCATCAAGGCGTGAGTTTGTGTGTATTTGATGCATAGACATATAGGCACACATGTCCGTGTATGTCCCTGCCACGTGAGAGCATGCTTCATATTTATATTTATTTGATACTTCCCCTGCCTCTCAGGTGTAAGCTGGCCCAGGAGAACGGCTGGGGTGTGATGGTGAGCCACCGCTCAGGAGAAACAGAGGACACTTTTATAGCTGACCTGGTGGTTGGTCTCTGCACTGGACAGGTAACACACACACACACACACACACACACACACACACACACACACATACATAAATTGCTAATAGAACTCTACATTTGTGTCATTGCATTACATAAGTTGTCCCTTCGTCACAGTACATTAATGAGACAATAAAAACTAAACACTGCTTGGAAACAAGACAATACAAAACAAGAATAATTAGGTATGTAACAATACTAAAAACTCACGGTACGATAATATCACGTTAAACAAATTCATGATACAATATTTATGATGATATTAAAAAATGAAGATAAATAATGACTTGAAAAAATTTCCTTTATTAATAAATCTGATGTGTACAGCAATTTTATTTGCTTAAATATATATATTTAATTTAAAGTGCTTCTACTTTCCTTCTTTGATAAAATAAAAATAGCCAGCCATGACCTAAGCATTTGCAAAAAATGAGCATGAATTTTGTAACCAAACATGTCACATTCACAGAGGAGCATCAGTGTTTTTAGAGACCTATGCTACTACTCACCTAGTAGGCTGGGCAGGCATTTATTTTACACTGCCAAAAACAAAGTCAAGTCAGGCAGCCAGTCACAGACTGGAACAGGAGCACCCAATTGTTTGTTTTTTTACCTACTACCATAGAAAGTAGGCCTTTTCTTAGTGCACTGCATCTCACATATCAAATAACAAACAAGGAAATAGAATAACCAGACCATGGGCCTTGCAGTAAAATAAATAAACTTTCACTTTACTTTTTCCAGTAACTCAACTCATACTCAGTCAGAGAGTAAAATAGAGCTTTGAGTTCAAGTCAATTTTTTATCGCGGTATCGTGAAATTCAATATATTGTTGCATCGCTAACAATAATGCTTGTGCAACAGTGCAGTAGTGGCTCAAGTATAATATAATGTAATAAACAGATGTGGAAGGTAAGCATTGCTATTTTAGAAATGTAAGCTAAATTAACTATGTACTGTATTTCTGAAATGATGTGAGATAATAAGTATATCAGTGAGTCCACAGAACACCAAAAATCACTCAAGAAAAACAAACCAAACATTAAGATTACAGCTTCAAAATGCTAATATTACAGTAGCCTGCTTCTCTATGAAATGTCAAAACGCCTTTGAGGTAGTAGCCATTATTTTTGACATTTTACAGATGTGATTTATCTAAAATAGAAATTGAAAGATCACTTGATAGTGAAAATAAAGCGTTGCTTGCTGTCCAAATACCAAGGGTTAGTAATAATGCAGCTGTACCTGTAACTCTCTGTGATCCTTGGTATTTGTGTCTCCCTTCAGATCAAGACTGGAGCTCCCTGTCGATCAGAACGTCTGGCCAAATACAATCAGCTCATGAGGTGGGTATTCATAGCTTAATGAACATATGTATGTAGAAATACATATAGAAAACACCACTTTATATACTCTTCTTCTCTCCCTCTTTGTTTCATCTGCTGTTGTGCTCTTTCACATTCATCTGCCCGCTCTACATTTTCTTTCTCACCTCCTCTTCCTCCTCCTCTCAGGATTGAGGAAGAGTTGGGTGACCAGGCTCGCTTTGCTGGACACAACTTTCGCAACCCCAGTGCCCTTTGAGTGCCAGCGCCATTAGCAGTGGCACAGAATAAAGCACGCATATGCATATAAATCATTTATGTTATATTTCCCTGACGGGCACATAGTGATGAAATCGTGACACCTGTTTAAGCAAAGCTTTAACCACACTAAGACACACTTAAAAGCAATAAGACTAATTAGTTTTCAAATAACTAAAATGCTCAGTAGCTACAGTATATTGACCAGACGTTTCAGCAAGTGATTGACTTAATTGACTACAACTGGTTGCAGCAAATCCTGAACAAAGCCTGGAGGGGAAAAAATCAGTGTTTCACATCTCAGCAGACGAGCACTTCCCCTGATGCACTTTCTTTCTCTCTCCTGATCCCTCTGACTGTCTCCTTTTGACTCGCTGCCGAAGTGTTTTGATCTTTTGTGCCCTGTTGTTTCTTCTTCCTCCTCTTCCTCGTGTCATTTCTGATGTGAACCCTCTGCAGCTTGCTACGAAATTATATCTGTCACTTTGTCTGTCTATAAGGTTATGCTTAATAAAGAACTGGATATTAACTCGAACGAAAGCTCTCTGTGTATTTGTTTAAAGGGTGGCTCTACTGTGTCATTTATGTCTTCTCTTGTTTAAAAGGTAAAATAATCACAGCCAGAATCAAATATGGCTGAAAACTCTTGAAACATTCAAGCATGTTGCACGTCTGGCCACACTAAATATTAATGTCACAGCAGGTGTTTGACTTTGCTTACAAAACAGTTGTACAGGAATCCTGCAGAAAAAAAGTAAAGGTCATTCCTGCTGATAAAATGATGCAACAATTTAGAGGGAATCCAACAGGAATTAAGCACAAGTCCTGCAGGAACTCAAGAGGAATCCTCTGAAATTTCTGCAGGAATTTAGATGGATTTTTTCCTGTATGATGCCAACTAAAGGAACTAAAGCAACAATTCATGGCCACCTCTCGTACTTCTGCACCCGCAGGCTGACAAACACAAAAATATGTATCATCAAGTATAATAATTTTGGTAATCAGTTCACATGATATACCGTAGGAATCTAGTACACCTGTATTATCAGTGAGGAGCAATATGTTGTTCGTGCAGTTACATCTAAAACATAAATTACTGGATATAATCAGTTGTCAAAGGCAAAACAACAGACAGACCTTTTTTACAGCAGACATTTTGACATGTCATAGCAGGAAAAGCACAGCTGTCATTATTAATGACTGCTTTCCATTTAGGTGAACCAGGTCCATGGTCAAGGTTAAAAAATGTATCCACAAAGAACAGTACAGCTATTATTATTATTATTATTATTGTGGTTACTTTTTTTTTTAATAACATGAAAATTTTGTTTGCAAGCTGCTTAAAAGGATGCCATTAGCACAAAATACCATTACATAATGTAAACATAAAAACATGAGCAATAGAGAAAATACATTTTTAAATACTTTATTGACTGTACACATTTCGTTATTTCTGCTGTAAAACAGAAAATTGAATATATTAAAATAGGAAATAGATATATTGACAAAGTCAGCCATATATCTACGTATATATCTATATGTATGTGTATTTATTTATAGATATGTGTAATTATACATATATGTGTATATATAATGTATGTATATACATATATATAATGTTTTTATTATTATTATATATTCTTTGTTTAATATATTTCATTCATATAATTATTAAATTATTATATTATTTTTCTATGTATTTCAACCTAATACACCCGATGCATGCAGTTGTATATGTGTGTATATATGTATATGTGTATAGATGTACATTATATATGTGTATATATCTGTGTGTGTGTGTGTGTGTGTATATATATACATATATATATATATATATATGTATATGTATACACGTATATGTATAT